>JAOTRQ010126053.1:0-18854 GCA_028565875.1 Hoplisoma paleatum | reverse complement strand
ACACACACACACACACACACACACACACACACACACACACACACACACACACACACACACACACACACACAGTGTTCTTGGGTTTTCTGTTGTTGTTGTTGTTATATATTTACAGAGCAGCTGTGATTTGTTCAGGACAGGAACAGATTCCATCATTAGATCATGATGTAAATATATGATTGTTGTTGTTTACACGTTTGTTGTTATTTATTGGACTCCCAGTCCAGGTCCAGATTTTCCTCCTCAGTGATGGATGAGCTAAAGATGGACAGACGAGTAAAAATTCCTCCACCTGCTGTTGGATTTTTCCCCCGTCCTAGTTTCGGTGGATTTGGTGGACTGGTGCTCCTCCTCCCGTCTGTTTGCTCCTCGCGCGGCGGCGGGGTGGTGGTGGTGGTGACCCCCAGTCCCGGGTTCTCCTCACCGATCGGGACGAACGAGAACCTAGACAGCTTGGCCAGTGTGGACGGAGCCACTGTAGTCCTGGGTGGGTGCGTCTGTCCGGGGGCGTCTGGATGTTCGGGGTGGGCAGTACTCGGTCGTCCGTGCTCCTCTTCATCGTCACCTCCTCTCTCTTTACTCCCTCTGCTGCCCTCTGCTGGATGCGCACACTGCTGCTCCTCATGAATCTTCTCCTCCCGGGTTCTCCTCCTTCTGTCAGGAGACACACACCATGCAGGAGGTGGATTGGTGCAGGTCATCCTGGTTTTAGGCTGGAAGGTGAAGCTGGACAGCTCGAGGGGTCCTGATGGGGGTCCTGATGGGGGTCCAGGAGACGCAGGTGCACTGTGGTAAATAAATCATTGTTATATAAAGTGTATCTCTGTATTTATATCGATGTTACTGTGTCATGTATTAATATGTTGATTAGTGATGATGAGAGTAATATAAATGAGACCTGTAGGGGGCGACCCATGACTCGCCCCTCTCCTCCTCCTCCTCCAGCAGGGGTGCAGGGTTCATCTCTCTCAGTCTCTTGGCTCGGAGCTTCTTGTCGCTCTTCTGTATAACACACTCGGGGGGACGTGACTCTGCTGGCCGGGCGTCGGCCCCGTTCTCGGGGCCCCTGGTCTGTGTGGAGGGGTTGCTGGGCAACACCGGGGGCCCCCGGGGTTCGACAGCTGAACTGGTTAAAGACTGAAACCAGTGGAGACCCGGGTCAGACACGCCCGTCTCATGGTTACCAACATCGGTCTGCTGGTGGTGTACACACACACCCGGGGTAACGTTCTGGAGCCTTCATAAACAACAAGATAAACAACAACAACAACACCACAAGTCAATACACAGAACGTTCACACATATATTACAGATCAGCTCCTGTCTGTTTTTCTAAATCTGTTCTATTATACATTTAAATGGACATGAAAAAACATGTTATAATCATGTTATAAACATGTTATAATCTCACTGTTATAGGAACACAAATATATAACCATGGCAACAGATAAAAGATATAAATAAACTGATTGATTGACAGGTAACCAGACTGATACGTCATTAATTACAAATGATATATGATGTAACTATATTTCTAATATAATAACATATAGCTGCTATATATTATTATTTTATATATCACAATTATAACATGTTATTATCTGTATTATAATTTATAACTGATTTTATTATTACATTTACAACAAAACTCATAAAACCCATAAACCCCGTCAGTGTGTGTGTGTGTGTGTGTGTGTAAACCCCGTCAGTGTGTGTGTAAACCCCGTCAGTGTGTGTGTGTGTGTGTGTGTGTGTGTGTGTGTGTGTGTGTGTTCTCTCTTACAGTGTACACGCAGTGCCGACCGGTGTTTATTCATCACAGCCTGTTGCCGTGACCAACAGTTTCACCGTGAGAAACGAATAGGCAACGATGTTAAACGCTCAAATCAAAAGTATGTGGACATCAGTGTGATCGGGACACACACATCATATCAAACATGTTCCACAGACGTGACTTTACTTCTTTACTTCGTACCGACGCTTACAGAAAGTATGAAGCATTAATTGTAAATAACAACTTTTATTAAAGCAAAATATACAATTATTGAACAAACAATGATGATCAGATTATAATGAAAAGTAAATAATTATTACAATTTAAATCTATTGATCGGCCAGCCTACTTACATACCTACTACCTACCTACCTACCTACTACCTACCTACCTACTACCTACCTACCTACGACCTACCTACCTACTACATATCTACCTACTACATATCTACCTACTACATACCTACCTACTACATACCTACCTACTACATACATACCTACTACATACCTACCTACTACATACATACCTACTACATACATACCTACTACATACATACCTACTACATACCTACCTACTACAAACCTACCTACTACATACCTACCTACTACATACCTACCTACTACATACCTACCTACTACATACATACCTACTACATATCTACCTACATACCTACCTACCTACTACATATCTACCTACATATCTACCTACCTACTACCTGCCTACCTACTACATACCTACCTACCTACCTACTACATACCCACCTACCTACCTACTACCTGCCTACCTACCTATATACTACCTACCTACCAACCGATCTACTTACTACCTACCTGCATACTACCTACCGATCTACTACCTACCTACCTACCTATCTACTTACTACCTACCTACCTACCGATCTACTTACTGCCTACCTACCAACCGATCTACTTACTACCTACCTGCATACTACCTTCCGATCTACCACCTACCTAACTACCGATCGACTTACTACCTTCCTAATACAAACCTACCTACTACCTACTTACAAACAGATCTACTTACTACCTACCTACATACTACCTACCGATCTACTACCGACCTACCAACTACCTACCTACCAACTACCTACCTACCTACTGCCTATCTAGCTACCTAACTACTACCTACCTACTTACTTCCTATCTACTTACCTACCTACTTACTATTTACCTACTACCTAACTATCTACCTACCTACTACCTACCTAACTACTACCTATCCACCTACCTACCTACAGATCTACCTACCTATCCACTTACTATCTACCTACCTACCTAATACCTACCTATAAACCATCTACCTACAGACTTACGTACCTATCTGTTTATGATTGACCTACATACCAACCAATTCACCTACCTACTACCTATCTACCTACCTTCCTATCTATCGTCTTTATGTCTATCAAATCATATGTGTTGTTCTGTCTATTCTAAGTTTGGTCTCTTTCTCTCTCCATTTTGGTGTGAGAAGAGATCATCAGGCTCTCCAGAGAACCATCACCACTCCGCTGTCTGTACTGGTGCACAATCCACACAACCATTAAAGACTCATCTCACCCTTGTCGTCGCCCGTTTCCTTTGTTGCCACAACAGGGGTATCAAGGGTAAAATTATGGTCATGTCACTCCTTCACAGTCGAGTCAAGCTTCACCGAGCATCACAGGAGAAGCTTTTTGTTTTAAGCCTTGAGGTGCTGATATTTTTTTTTAATTTTATTTTTATTTTATATACTTTATTAATCCCCGAAGGGAAATTGCAGGTTTTCGCATATCCCAACTTTGTCTGGAAGTTGGGGTCAGAGCGCAGGGTCAGCCAATGTACGGCGCCCCTGGAGCAGACAGGGTTAAGGGTCTTGCTCAAGGATCCAACAGTGTAGCAGAGTGTAGCAGAGCCTGGATTTGAACCCCCAACCTTTCGTTCACAGACCAACGCCTTACCCACTAGGCTACACTGTCCCTATCAAATCTTTTAAAGGAATTTATCAAATCTTTTAAAGGAATTAACAGGCAGGATCAGGTCTAGTTGTGGAAGGAAAGTGATGACTAAAACAACTGTGACATCACAAGTCGTGGAGGAAATTTTATTAAATATATTGAAAGTACTCCACTGCGCTTCGTGTATCTCCATTACATCCAGGTAGAGCCCAAAGCATACTCGACTGTGATTCGAACCATATGAATGTATAAGCTATACAGTGATATCAAGTGTGCATAGTGCAACATAGTGTTACCCCTGTTCCAGCAGTTTCAAATTAACCACCGCTGACCTCTTTTTATGGTTTTTTTGTGTGTATTGAGATTACATTCAACAGCATCTGGTGACACTTTAGGCTTTTTTTCTGAGCATGGAAACAGATCATTGCTTTTACGGCGCTGTCAAAATGACCGTATTTATATCGGCTGGGCATTAAAAGGTCACCATCTGCAGGCAGAATCACAGTAAGGAGCTAGAAAAAACATTCCAAAAAGTAAATCACGGAGGTATTTTGCATCAAGCGGTGCATATTCTAATCATTTTACCATGAGTATCCAGGCTGATATACTATACGCATCCCTTACTGGTGTATGCAAACTTTTGGCTAATTAAACACACATCTGGAGTCACATCTAGTAACCAGATGTGTTCTTAGCCTGTGGGCGGGAATTGAAGGTGATCTGTTGGAACACAGCTCCAATGTTCAGAGCCAGTTGTTTTGAGCTTTAATTATTAGTGATGCTTCTCCATCCATCACTTAATAAATCAAAGCAATTAAATCGTTTTCTTCAGCCATACAAGTCATGACGACAGTTATTGTGTTTTACCAAACATTATCTACATCACGTCTATTCACTCTGCTGGAAAACGTGTGCCCGTGTGCATGTGTGCATGTGTGCACAAAAAGCCCTACAACGACTTTATTACCATGAAGTAAATCCCAGGTGTAATAAAAAAAACACTGCCAGCACACCCATGCCAACCTTTCACCTTCAACCCCCTTCGACCCAGAGTCCCAGCAGACTACTTAACAAGCCGGAAGGCTGAAGTTATAGAAATTCCCACTTACGCTTTCTTTCCACAGATGGATCCTTGGTACCAATTACGACAAGTACTGAAGTACTTCTTCTTGGTTCCCTCCACAAGCTGGAGCGCACACATATTTGGGCTGCATGGAAAAGGCAAATGTTATTTTTATTACGTTTCTATTGCAGGTTAAACTTAGAAAACAAGAATAATAAAGCTTATACTTATACTGGCACTGAATATTAAAATGATTTGATGTATTTATTTTACTCAGACACTGTTGGGTCCTTGAGCGACACCCTTAACCCCAATTTCCATGTTGTATTGAACAACTTCATTTGCGTAATAACATAAAACTGTTCTATTCTATTCTATTTATCATTCTTATTAATTACTCTGTTCTAATTAATTTATTATTGTTGTATAAAAAGATTTTCAGCAATGTTAGAAATACTTCCTGTGAAAAAGTGATTACCATCATTTAAATTAATATGTTCTTTAAAGAAATAACTTTTAAAAAACGCAACATATTTAAAAGGTATTTTCATACTGATTAAGTCGTTCTTAATTTCATTTTCCTAAATAACACTAGAAAAGTTCAGACATTTCAAGAAAATAAAACATAAATCCAATTAGCATTTTAAAACAATTAATATTTTAATTAGCACTAAATCATTACAAATTAATTGCAGATTAACAGCATTTTTTCTTACACTAGACATAATTATATGAAAATAAAACCATGAAAATAATAAAAAATTAACACAACTAAAAAACATTTAATTAATTCATTACTTCAATTGATTTTTATTTAACATTTCTATAAGTTTTTTTTTTTTTTGGGGGGGGTGTTTTGATGTACTGCAAAAAAAGTATGTAAATTGTATGAAATAAAAATTCTAAAAGAATCAAATCTTACCCTTCTTTCTTGGCCCGTATGCGGCTGTGGGCCACTATTTTATCATAAGCGGAGGAGTCCACCTGAACCGAAAGCACAAACAGTGCAAAAGCAGCTATGAAGAGGAGCTTCATCGTGACGTCTTGGTCAGAAGAAGCTCAGAGACTGAAGTGGCTCCAGCGGGAGGGAAGCAGGAGCTTTTATAGTCTGGTTCAGTCTGACTGACTCCACCAGCTTCTCCTGTTCACCGGCAAACCTACTGGAACTCTCACTCACCTTCTTCTATTCTACACCTCCTACCCTGCGGTCAGGGCTGTCTGTCTCACACTCACAGTGACTAAAGCTGTACTGGAACTTCGTCCCCCCGGGGTGAGAACTTCATCCTCACTCATCCTGGATCATCACAAATGAGGGTAAAGAAGTGCTTCTTACAAACATGCACGTTACTCAGTTATAATAATTCATTTGAATCTAGTTATGATAATCAGTTTCCTAATAAAAATACAAAAATACTGATGATAAGCGCAACGCATGGCCCATGACCGATCATCAGTGCAACATGGAAACATTCTCATTCAAGGTTACATCACAATCTCAGTTCATGATGAAGAAATCAAAGTAGCGGAATAAATAATATTCAGATTTGCACACTCAGATCCTAGTAATAAAACCCTAACATAATATATACACAGACAGACTTTTAGTGAATAAGAATAATTAATAAAAAGCTCGATTTGTTAAAAACAATTCACAGATTTGCAGCTTTCGAATTCTTACATGTAAAATCAGAACACGTTCTACTAACAAAACTGAGGCTACTGTCTCAGTTCTGTTGTGTGTATTTTCATTCGGGTGTGGGATCCACATGAGAATTCGAAAGCATTAACTTTCAAAATAAAGTGCTAAAAAACTTTTGGTTTTTATTGTTTCTTACATTTTTATATAACTGAGGTCTGTTTTCCTCTCTCCAGCACTGTGACCTGCTTGAGCTCCTGTTACACCTGCATAAATAGGGAGAGTTTAATGTAAAACTGATGATTTAGGATATCTGAAGCAAATGATATGTAAACAGGAATCAGTGCACCATTCAATGTTGATTTAACTCAGTGTTTGGTTGGTGTTTTTTTAACCTGCATGAGTTTTATGAAAAATTCATGGAGTAGCATGTACATTATTCCAAACCTGCAGGTCTGTGCTTGTGCATCGCTTCAGGTAGTCTAAGAATATTTTAACGTATAAAAATTTACCTTATAGGAATTCTGGTTTCTCTCAGCTCTGACTCTCTATGGATAAAGCAATTGAGATGAATAATAGCCTAGCTCAAGGGCCCAACAGTGGCTGCATGAAGTATCCAGGATTTAACACAACATCCCTTAGGATCCAATGACCTGAACTAGTAGCTAAACCACTGAACAGCTACAGTCTACTACAGTATCTTTGTACTTTCTCTAAGTTCTATAGACGTATTAAGATTGATACTGACATAAAATGAGCACCGTGTTCTTTTCCACACAAATGCAATGGCCAACTATTTCCAAAACAAGATCTTCATTTTAGTTCCTTATACAGAAGCATTTCCATTAAGCTGTGAATACTTGAGGCATTATAATTAATTCTACAGATTTACTTTCCAGATGTTGACATTAAGTGATGTGTTTTAAAATCAGCTCCATGATTAAAGATTGTGGTTTAGATCTAGCACAGGATAATCTGCAGCGCCCTCTTGTGGAAAAAAGTATATACTAGATTAAGGAGTAGGCACACTTGTATAGGATAAACAACCAGGATTTTGGAATGGGCACTGTGAATTTTAACTGTAGTACTAAATATATCGATAAAGACAATAAGACTCACATGTCCTTTACTACGAAAGCTGCATTTAAATAAATATGGTATTAATGTATAGGAATTGTTATGGTTTTGTTTGGTTTTTGATTAAAGCTTAAGTGCTGCTTTTGTTTGATGTTCGATCCTTTTCTAGGAAAGCTATTATAAGTAAAATTTTCAGTCATAACAGATAAATCTTAAATCTGACAGGTCACTTACAAGCTCAAGTAAAGTTTAGACCTCAACTGTGGGTTAGTTTACAGAGTCAGTTTTACTAGTTCAGGCCGATATACAGACATGGAAAGTATACCAGTAATAAAAGTGTTTATCTCTTCGAGATCCAGATTCTCACTGTTTGTGCGGTGTGCCAGCATCCTGCAGCTGTTTGGTCAATAATAAAAAGAAGATAGAAATAATAGTTACACAATAGAAATGACCTCATGAACACTTTGTGAGGAAATGTCAGTGAAGATTGTAAATGAGTTTAAACACAGATGTAAAGAACAGAATGATGTATTTCACTTTATCTTGGTTTTTATGTACTATTAACTTTTATACTAGAACTGTTAACTTTTATAGTAAAACTTTACAGTAAAACTGAACTTTTACAGTAGAAAGTTCTGTGAATGTTCAAGCTATTTGTTAATAAATATGTATTTATTTTATTATCGTTTTTTTAATCTGTGTCCTAAACGACATATAATTTGTGAAAAGTAGTAATGAGATCAGTACAACAGTGTCGCTTTGTGATCGATTCCATTTCTGGTTAGCAAAACTAGCTGCATAGCAGTTAGCCTTCTTTATAAAGACAAACAAGAATATGACACTAAACTAAATATGGAAATATTTTTGTTGTTTTGCCGAATCGTTGCATTGAAATTCACATTAAACATCACTGTCAGAGAGAAATTAACCACTGCAGAAATGAATAATAACGATTTTATAAAATGTTAATTAAAATATTTAGTTTAGCTGCCGCTAGATGGCGGTATAACGTTTTGTTTTTATAATTTGTTTTCATAACCAGGCACTCAAAAAAGTAAATAATAAACTATGTAGTTTCACAAGTTAAAATAATTTAGAGTACTTAAATTGTTAAATTGTAAAGTTTTTTATCTCTTAATGTTATCAGAAATTGCCACGGTCGTTGTCACTATTACGTTATTAGAACGTTTTATATCCGTTATTTGACCTTGATAAACTAGTAAGAATGTTATTCTGAAATGTTTATTTATGTGAAATATTCTATCAACGTATTACAAACCTTTTAAAACTTAATATGTTTTTTAAAATGTTTTCTATGTCCTAATCAAACATGTAAACAGCCAGATTTGATTATTCAAAAGAAAATCATTTTAAATTTATCTTCCAATACAACCTAATGAAAATTATAAATAAATAAATAAGTTAAATACAATACTCGTTTTTAAACCTGTATGTCCTAAGTCCAGAATCAAACACTTTTCTTAAAGAGGTTTAAAGATTTTTTTACTCTGTAATGTCTGATGCAACGATATTAGGACCAAAAGTAATTTCAAATAGTAAAAGATCTCTCTTACAAGAAAATTTTCTGTTTTGCAAACTTATAACATAATTATCAAAATTAAATATACATAGACAATGAGGAGAGTAAAAGGCATGTTTTATTTTGCTGATGCTTATTGTATGTTTATTGTCATCAGGGTATTTGTTCATATAAATTATGACAATACAATCCAAAAAGAAAAAAGAAACATTTAGCAGTTTATTAATGTATTTTGATAAACATATAGAAGCCAGATCTGGATATTTGTAGCCAATGTGTACTTACCAAGCAAAATTTATCTTACACATATAATAACAAGATTGTAAATGTATTACTTTAAATTAAAAAGCCTGGATTTGCTGAGCTGGCTGAGGCACAAAGGTGGTTCGATGTGTGCACAGCGTTAATGATGGCAGGCCTCACAAGTTAACTGAATGTGAGAGTGCCACAGACACAGTGAGACACACGGCGAAATCTTGCAGAAATGCACCTTTAGATTCAGACTTCTAACAAGACTGATTGATGGAAATATACTACATTATATCGCAGACCAATTATAATATAATATAATTCTTGTAAATGTAATTATATGCTTTTTAGAGCAGGTCAATTAGAAAACTGGTGCAGAAAAATTGCAGAATCTTCTGACGATAACTTTGAATTATGATGTTAGTGAATTATTCTGTGCCTCAAGTCTACATACGTATCTAAACTGTCTATTCGGGTTACATTTGCATTATAGCCCTGATGCACCTGTAATTTCAGTCTGATTGTGTTCATTTGTGACATTTGTGATAAAAGAAAACTGTCGGATAATGAGTCGACGACTAAAAGCAGGTTTTGGTGTAAGTGAACCATGCAGGCTGTTCTTAATGCTGTTCTGAGATTTACAGCATGTGAGAGTCCATAAATATCCTGCATGTTCACGTCTGCATGTTCACATCCACAGAACAGAGCTGAACTGTGCCACTCGGCTTGGCCATTCCCTGAGACTTTGTATGGACGTCCATCCTCAGACGTGTGCCAGTTCTAGCACCACTTCAGCTGCACCTTTGCATGGAGAACAGGCACGAGAACCAACATATATATATTTTTTACCTTAAAAGGTGATCGTGTTCGTCTTGCGACTCAAGTCAGGTTACGTGTCTGTTTCTGAAACAGAGCAGATATGTTCTGTTGTTTCAGATTCACTTGGCACTCTCCCCTCGCCTTGCTCACAAACGCACTCCGACTCCATCTCCTTGTTCTTATCCATCTTAGCCAAATTAACATGTCCATCCTCCAGTGAGCAAACACATTCATCATCATCTAATTCTCCAGGCTCCTCTGATAATGCATAGATCTTTGCACTGTCTTTCGTTCTTTGCCCGGACTTTTGGCTGCATTTATTAAATTGTTTTCGTGCCTTTTCTCTGCAGGATGTCTCACTTGGTGTAATGACTGATCCATTGACGAGGAAACTTTGAGGCTTGTACATACTTGGATTGATATTCTTTTGTTGAACTATGGAGAGCTGGTGTAAACAGGTTGGATGTGATGTTTTCAAGGGTCCAGAAAGACTTTTTGAGTCACGCAGAGACGTCCTTTTACTCTTCAGCATTCCCAGCACCTCATAGCGAAAACTGGAGATGTCTTGTTTCAGCTCCTGCACAAAACATCCACCAGTTCTTGTGATATAATTGCAGTAACACACATTCCTTTTAACAGTTTACATGTACATTACACTTTATAATAAGACACTCTTTATAAAGGGTGTATAGATGTCTCACAACTCATTCATAAGCATTTATAAAGCATTAAAATACAGCAAAATGGGACCATTTTGAACCATAATGAACCAACATTCCCAATCTGAGGTTTTATCGGTTAAATCGCTCTTTTACCTTGACAAAATTATTATATCTAAGATATTTACACATGTTGAGATAATCACTTTGCATTCTGAGTTGAATATAAACCGAAATATAATGGCAGACATTAATCACAAAGAACTGTGCTATAGAAACAACACCGGTTATATCATCAAATTATACTGGATCTGTTATACCAGAAAGAAAATTGTATTACCTTAAAGTTTTCCTCTGTAAGTCCTTCCTCTTTCTTAGCGTCTCTGATCATAGCTGCTACGTATCGTTTCACCAGGTTTCTCAAAACCTCCTGCAAAAAGTGTCACAAAGACGTTCATGATTTTCACCAACATGGACAGAATAAATTGTGACAAATTCGGTTGTTCGTAGTTTTGGAGTTGCAAACCTGATACTGGTGACTGAGTCTGACATTTTCTGCAGCTCTTCTCTACAAAACAAATAACACCGTCTAAGCTACGGCTCAGTCATAATAGAAATCTTTATTCTTTAAACTAGATGAGGCACACACAAAACATTTTATTTTAGAGCTTTTTATTGATTAAACCATTGTGTATTTACGCTCATCAATAATCTTTACTCATTCAAATCCTGAGCATTTTGTTTCAGCCCTACTTAAATATAAAGAAACTAAGTGAAAATAAAATGTATTTACCTTTTAGTGATAACCTACAGCTGGCTTGCATAAACAAGGAAAGGTTTACTGCATCCGTTACAAAGAACACGGGACAATCGACCAGACCACCGCTGTACCAGTACAATATAAAGATATAAAAAATCTATCTCATGTCAAATTTATTCTACAAATAATCCTGGGACCTACATATTTCTCAGCTTGCTTAGAAGTTTCTTCTATTTACAGATTTATTCAGAGCTTCGCAGACTTTGCTGTTGTGTTTGTCAACTCGCCTTTTTTAAAATATGGGCATCGTTGCTTTTCTATGACATGTTTTGCACCCGTGATATTCAGCAGCATCCCTACAGTAGTGTTGATGTCCGATCTTAAGACCATAACTCACCCCCAAGACTCCGAAAGTTTCTGTCTTCTTAGACTTTCCCTTGAAAATCTGTATTTTCATCCAGTTAATGAGGTACCACACGGATTTGGGGCTCGGGACGATGTTGAACGGTGGAGGCAGTGTACCCCCTTCCTCAAAATAGCTCATCCATAACTTGGTCCTGGCAAACTTCCATTCGATGTCAGCATGATCCTGTAGCAAGCATCGGAGCAGACATCAGTGATAAATCCTGCTGAAGAACGACGTCTGATCCTGTACCAGAGCTGCATTCCGTAATAAATCAGATACAAACAGTTGTGATGTGTGATACGCAGAGTTAAAATACTCACAGCAATGTGCTGATAGGAGTTGTTCATCATGGCGATGAGCATGTTCAACAGCACCACCAATGAGATGATGTTGTAGGTGCCGAACATGGTGGCTCCCACAAACTCTGTAAACTTGTGGTCTGCCTTGACGTTGGTCACGTACAGATTGATCAAGCCGAATATGGACCAGAACAAAGACTGTAAGGTCTCGAACAACCTGGGATAATGACGGAAATAAAATATGATTTCATTTAATTCATTATTATGACTTTTTATTATTGATTTCTCATACTAATACATCATCATCTATCACTATTTAATTTCTTTAACAATCTGAAATGCTATGCCATGATAGTTAAGACTATGATGATAAGTGCATTCAGGATGTGTTAGTCGTGACCTGTCGACTCCCTGAATCAAACCGGCAAACCTAAAACATTGATTATCTTTTCATCATGGCTCCTGATAGTCGGTTGGATGTATTAAAGTGAACAATTTATCCTTAAAGTTAAGGTAAAACGATCAAGTGTAAGAATTTCTACAAACTTGACAATAACTAGATTGTAGTGGTTGGACAATGGGGTCAGAGCATCTCCAAAACGGCATCTTTTGTGGTACAGGGGTAAAACCAGAGGCAGGGTTATGGGCAGCCAAGACTTCGATCTTTCAGTTTTGGTGTTTGTTTCCTTATATATTGTGGTTGGGTGTCCGAAAGCATTAAACTGTTGTACAATTTAGGGTAAAAATTCTAATATTAATAACTTATTTGATTTACTAATGAAACTTTTACTGTATATAAACATTGAGCTCGTAAACAAGACATGATTGAAGTATTAAAAAAAATTGCATGAACATAATATATTTTTGAAGGAGTTAAGATTAGAATAAGTGGATTTAACCCTTAAAACTGTCACACCATCATCATGTTATTCGCCGATTATAACTGAGCGTGAATCTAGTTAAACCAACGTTGAGAAAGCGTTATTCTGCCGTTCACATCGGATTCCCTTGCAGCTTTTCTCGTCGTTGGTCTCGTAGTAAAAGTACAGCTGGTTCAGGCCGTTGGCGAAGGCCAACAACACCAGGCAGTAAATGAAGAGGAACTTCAGGATGTCCAGGAGCATGCGACCCAGCGAGATCTGCAGTGGACCCAGATGAGAATTGGCAGTGAAGAGAGAGATTAGCCGCAGGCTGCTGAAGATGTTCGCGATGGCAAACACAGCCTCCGCCACCAGTGTGGGGTGCCACATTTCCCAGCTCTCCCTGGGCTTAAAACCACTGTACTGTCAAGAGAAAGGAAACATGCAAATGGAATCAGTGTTTGTTTTGTTCGGCCTCAGCAAACAGGATCTATTCAGACATACATCAACAGTTCAGTGCCTTAGTTTGACCGCTTAAATAAAAAGTGGATGTTTTTATAACATAATCGTGCGATAATACTTGATATCAGTGATAGTTTTGGAAAATAAACCCTGTTACCATAATGGAATATTTAAAAAAATCACTGTTTTGTGAATTTTGTTTAACAGCTTTGGTGTATACGCATAAATACAAAAAGCTTGGAGACATCGTTTGTCTCTTATTCAACAGAAAAGCAGCCCGGTGGCAAACTGTAACAGTTTGATAGTGTGTATTCGAACTGAGTACTGAAGAATCTTACCCCCGCCACAAAAAAAAGACGTTCGAATCCTAATAAAGGATTGAATCCCACGTCAGTGCTACACACATACCTTGACGAATGCGACAATCTTGAGGGAAATAGTCGCCAGGTACAGAGAGTTCATGACAAAGTCCATAAGGTTCCACCAGTCGTGCATGTAATCCTGCAATCCACCGTCCCACATCTGTTTGATCTCGGTCCAAATGAAACCTAAACCAAATGGACTGAGATCGGTCATACGGAAAGACGACTGATACGACTGCGGAACACTAAATCCAAACACTGCACTAATCCCAGGTAAATGTTTTCACATCTGCAGAGGATGATCTGACCCTCACCCTTGTCCCTCCCAGTCGTGGCACGTGTACGATGAACAAGAACATACCACATCATGCATGTACAGCAGAACTGTGACACGCAAAGTGAATTAGATTTAGGTTTTTTTTAAGATTAGATTAAGATTTACTATTTTTCATCGCTTCGTGTTTTACACACTTCGGATTTAATCCTCCACGTAGTGAAACACACTTTTAAACACACAAGGCAACACACACATTTACATTTTCCGTACTTTAGCAGGCGCATTCTTTTAAAGCGACTTACTTAAGTAGCAGTACACAATCTGAGCAATCAAGGTTAAGGGCCTCACTCAAGGACCGATCAATTTAAACCTGCGCGAAGGAGCTGATCGGGGTTCGATGCCTCAGTCGTGACCTGTCGGCGTCTAAACCAGCAACCTTCTGATCACAAGCCTAAAACATTGATTTATTAATGCACGTTTCACAAGAACTAGATTGTAGTGGCTAGACAATGGGGTCAGAGCATCTCCAAAACTGCATCTCTTGTGGTACAGTGGTTAAACTGGAAACAGGGTCACGGGACTTATTAGATCCTGTTGGGAGCGTGTGTGGTCCAAACCAACATATCATCAAGTGTAGCCGAAATAACCAAAGAGATAAATGCTGGTTCTGATTCAAATTCTATAAGAAGTTGGTCGATCTTTCAGTTTCTGTGTTCGTTTCACTATAATTACGGTTGGATGTCCGAACCCATTAAACAGTAAATGGAACAATAATCTCTTGCCAATGTCTATAAGGAAATCCAAACTGTAACCTGATGCTGAGAAGACACGTGTCTGGATATCTAGATGTAATCCAAAAGCCATTAAAAAGCTTCTACTATAGATAAAGAGATGATCTGAGCTTTGCATCACTATAAATTTATAGCAATAAAAACCTCCGGGGCTTTTCCCCCTGTTCAGCAGCCTGTAAACCCACAGCGATGTGTTAAGCTTGCTTGCATGTTGCGTCTTGTATTACCTTCGACCGTCTGAGCTAATTAGCCTGATACGACAAGTTGGGTTGTCAAGACAACAATAAAGAGTCTTACCAAGAACCCAAGGCAAGATCATCCACTCCAAGGGCGTGGGTTCAGGCCCCTGTCGGTTGGGCTCTGTGGAGACGATGTGCTGAGACGCCAGCAGAAGAAGGAACAGGAAGGTCAGGTACGAGGCTGTGTGGCAGATAAACTTGATGAAAGGTTTGCGAATGAAATGCCCGTAATGACTCTTTGGTGCCACTAGGTAGCAGATGGAGAAGACAGGGAAGAGCAGGCCGATAAAAATGCTCGTAATTAGTTTGCCGGCCCAGTGGCGCCTCCGCCAGCCTGGAAGCTCGTCATACCAGCGGGAAGCCAAAAGCTGCTGACAGTTTGGCTGCGCCACAAACTAATAGATAGAAAAGACAAAAGCAAGATCATAATACACACTTTGATACATGGACTATATATATATTTATATGATGTTCGATTATACGTACATCTACTGGATCTGGGGTGTCCAGTCTTTACACAAACAGGGCCAGATTATTTAAGACATTTTTATTGCAATTATACTAAACTTCTTTATATCCAGAATGCCTTTCACTTCTTTTATATTTAAAGACCAAATCAATTTCAGACCTATTTCTGTCATAAAGTTAAGAAAAAGTCTGTCAGGGGGGGAAACACCTTTCAGAAAGATTTAATATATCTACATTTAATTGAAACATTACATATTATTCAGTATTAAATGCTCACTGTAAACTTTAAGTAAGAAACCTAAACACAAACATAAAAAAAGTTCTCATTCAGAAGTACAAAACATCGTATATCAAGGGTCGTATGAATCCATGTATCAATCGTCCTTTTGTTTGTTAATTCAACAAAAAAGATTAAATCAACAATATGTGATTTGATTTATAATCAGATATCAAACTGTAGAAGGTTGTGGTTTTTGTTATTTCAATTTTAGACTCGGATCAATGATATGAAATGGGGAAAAAAATGAGTTTTCCAAACGGAACTAGATTTTAATATTTAATTTTTGATTAAATATTAATCAGATCTGTTTGATGGTGAATTGAAAAACAAAAGAACAAATAATAGACGGATTGAAACGACTTGGTGCAGATTCACATCTGTGATTTTGATCATAACAAAATGTATTTATATATAAAGATTCATGAGTAGCATATTGTGGATTTTATGGCCGAAATTAAATTTGAAGACGTGATTGGACATTGTTTGGTACGGTCCACAATTTACACTGCATTGTCTGAACAGATAAAAAACAACAAGCCCTAAAGTCCAAGAAACTGTCGGAGAATCTCTGAGATGAAACCCAAACTCAGGGAATAAAATACATTCAGATACAGTTTCGAGAAACGTTGGTAGTTTGAGAACGTTTTACATGGTTTTATTTCTTTATACCTCAGGGAACTTATTCATCTATACGTTTCAGCTCTTTACCTCGAGCTTCTTTTGATCTGTCGTCATTTAGGACACAATTAAAAACATTTCTTTATTTATTTTTCTTCTAGGGTTGTGCAAGCATCCTTGGCTTTATAAAAGGCGACATTATAAATCATACAAACTTCCTTAACATCCTTGAAAAAAAGGGGGGGGACCAGTGTGAACTCAAGACTAAAACCCTATTGACAAAACAAGAAGATGGTAGATCACACACATAAATAATGCAATAAACCACCTAATTTAGGTGCAGGAGTGCAACCTGCTGGACCTGCTGTTGAACTGGGTTTAGACGCTTTCCTGAGGACGAGATTTCATTCAGAGTTTTTATATTACATGATTTCTTTGCTCCAATAATCTATCTACAAAATAAAAGGCGAACATACTAATTATAGTGCACAATGTTAGCCAGCTAATAATGGAGACATGATCTGAATACTAATTATTAGTGTATTTTAGGACCTTTGATCTTGGATGTGGAGGAAATCTTAAATCCAGCTCCGAGTGTAGCGTGCGGCGTGATCTGTGCATACATTCCTGATATAAAACAAGGAATTGAGTGGTAATAAAGAGACATGGGATCTGTCAGCTTCTTTGCTTTGATTGATCTTGCCCTTTAACCCTAACGAGCATCTAAGATTACCGTTGACCTTCGTCTAATCTTCTCACCTCCACTGGGTTCAGCCGATATATGGCCTATATCAATACACAATCTTGATCAAATAAAAAAAACCAAACTTATAACCTTTTGTGCCACTTTCTTACCACTTACTTGTGCCTTGTGATCTGTGTCTACCTATTAACCGCCCGTCAGCGCTGGGCAGTAGCGGAAAATGAGAGTTTAAGTAAATTACACACGGACGAACGCTCGTTAAGACCTGAACAAGTCGTTCTTTGGGTAATGGGGTCAAAGTGATCATGGTTTTGTGTTCTCTATCAAATCTGATTACAGCTCCGTGATGATGCAGGCCTTGTTTAAGAAATAAATGTGATAGTGCATCATCTTAGCGTCCCTTCGTAGCCAAAAGTATGAGGACATGCCGTGTCAAAGCATTCGAAAAACAGCAAACACACTCGATCGCTATACTGGATCAGGAGCTTTACGTTCGAATGCCCTTCCTGACACAAACCCTCCTTATTTATTATCAATCTGGAGTTGGGACCGGCACTACAAAACAATGGTTTATTCATCGTAGAAGTCTGACCTGATGTTCGAACCCGGGACCTTCATCATAAGTTGCACTTTGTCATACATTATACATTCATTTACATATTGAGGGTCAAAGGCTTATTAAGACTCGAATCGGCAACCATCTGATCACTAGCCAAGTCCCTTAACCTGCAGTAAATCTGGTTCAGCCTACAGCAGCCTTATTGAAACACAGAAATAACTAACAATCAGAAATACAAAGAAAGTGACTGAATAAAACAATAGAAATCGTCAAATTAAAAACGTCGGTTTCATCTGGCATTGTGGTCAGCAAAACAAAAAGAGCTACGAGCTTAAAGGGTTTAGAGTTTGAAAGGGAGCTATTAGGATAAAAACTGTAATCATCATCCGTCTCAGCTAAACAGTTCTTTAGTTCAAACCCTTTCGACAAATCTTTTGAAGCCACAATATATGGGAAGAAAATTAAGCCGCTCATTTAAAGACGGCGGCCAAAACAAAGCGAGGTTCACGCCGACACATAATTGAAATCCGATATTCAACGTGACTTCTGGACAAAAATATTGCATCGGAGCCTGACCACCGGAGCTCGTAATGAAACCTCACATTAACCGCTGCAATTCTTCTTGAAAGAAAACCAATTAACGCCCACCACAATAGTTCACTTCTGCCAAACCCGGTCATTTGGTGATCTCAGCGAGCAGAACGGAGTCCGGGGAGAAACACTGCGCGCCAAAACAAAATATCCGAGCGTCACATTTAAAGACAGATTTAATGTGTAGGAAGATTTTTTATTTTTTACAGTAAGACGTCGTTTCAAAGCAGCTTTAGAAAGATGTCGATGTGATGGTGGAGAATAACAGCGCCACCAACCCAGGAGGGTTAAAAGAAGCACCACGACTTGGACACTTTTACAATCAACAGTATTGGTCACTTTATTAATACTTGAACATTCTTGGTCACTAAGTCACTTTAACATCCAGTCACTTTTTTAAAAGAT
>JAOTRQ010125632.1:0-18859 GCA_028565875.1 Hoplisoma paleatum | reverse complement strand
TTTTAACGCGTTAAAATCTTTGTAATTAATTAATCGAAATTAACGCGTTAAAGTCCCGGCCCTAATATATATATATAAATCTCACCTTTTCTATTTCCGTTTCCCCTTACATTTCATCTTCTGTCATCAAATCTTTTATCTTTGTCTTTATGCTATCCTTCAATGTTTTCTCGAGCTTCTGTTTGTCTTATCTTTTTTCTGTCCTTTCTTGGGGCGGGTCAGCTCGGGGTAGTCGTATTCCGAGGCCTAGTGTGAGTCAGGGCTGCAGCCGTGAGGCCAGTCGTGAGAGCAGCAGAGATACCAGCCCTGTGCGGTCCTTCACACCGCTTGGTGAGTAGGCAAACCTGTCCACATGTACCACTGTAACATTTAGCTGTGTTTGGAATCTGTAGGATCCTTTATGTTGCATGGTAATTAAAATGTGTTTAGTTAGTATGTTTAGTCAAAAGTTAGTATGAGCAGCATAAACTAAGAGCATATTGCAGCCATTTAACCTGCTGAACGACGTAGACTAGTAGTTAATAATCATGAACGTTAACTATTTAAATCTGAGTGACGGAAATCTAATACTCTACATATAGGAGAGCATCACATATTGCTTTATACTGTAATCTTTTCTGAAACTATAAAAGAAACGTTTTGTGAGGTATGTCTCTATGCCACTCTACCTCATAAACTGGGTCAAAGTTACCATTCTGTGAGTGGGTAAGGTCATATTATGTAAACGTCACACTTTTTTGTAACACTTTTGGTTTTGAATCCTGAGCTGAATGTCACACGAATACCTAGTATTAGTAGCAACTTCTAACAGTGGCAGATAAACAGAATTTTAGCCATTTCTAATGTAGCTTATATTGTGATGAATACCTGCTTGTTTCACTCAAATATTCCTGACCACCAGGACAAGTTAACTATGCTGAATGAAGTTACATCTATAGCTGTACTGATGGCAAAACTAACTTTACGTTGTTTTATACGTGTACGTTTAACTGTACTCATGCAGATTGATTTCTCTCTCCTAGGGTCTGAGTAGTATTGTATTGCATATGCTACCAGGCAAACTGTCTTCCTCTTGGAAGAAGTCCTGAGAAACAAAAACCTATGATAAGAACAACTTGTTACATTGATAAGCGAATACAATATACTGTTAATAAGAGTGATTGTGTAAAGGAGTGTTATTTTGTTATTTCCATATAGAAATTATAATATACACTTTTGACTTGCTTCTTTCTGAAATGTCAGCAAAAAGGTTTGATCTCTTTATGGGACGGTCTAGGTCTCCGGCCAGATGCTTTGGTTACTGTTTACTTTCCACTGGGTATACTAAACTTTCAATGGCTAAACTGATGAAACTTGTGTAATGAGTAGCCGTACCTGACATAAATATAACAGCTCACACAGCTGCATTTCTGTTGCATATTCAAGATTCAATTCATTCAATCTTGAATATGCAACAGAAATGCAGAGATTCAAAGATTTATTTCTTATGCACAATGAGAAAGCAGTTTTGCTTGTACAATAAAATTCTTACTTTGAGTAGAATGCCAGATAGAAGTCAGCAGTATAGCAGTCTACTATGCTATCCTACAACCACAAGAGCATTTCTCAGCTTTCTAATGGATGTCTTCTTGACACAGGGCAGGGGAGGAATGTGCTTGTCTCTGTGATGTGTGAGCATACTGGAAAGTAAAAAGTACATCGTCGTTATGTATGAGATTGCATTGACTTTAACTCGCTCTCATTTTTATGTACTGTTTGCACATCTGCACTCACTTTTACATCCTCTGAAATGTAAGGTTAATGCCCATTCTAATGATCAATGAGTTAGCAGCCTAAAACAGTTTGTTTGGCTGTTAGAAAATGGTTTACCTCTAATTAAAACATGGGATTTGGTTTGCTGTTGAAGTTTCCGCTTGCAAAATTGGAAGCAGAACTGGACTGAACTGAAAGTGTGGGTTGCACAGTGGTGATGGTGTGGGTGAATGTTTTGTCTCAACTACGCTTCAGCACTCACCTGCCTATATTTGTGTGTATGTGTGTATTACAGCTTCGCGGCATTACTCTCGCTCCACTGGTGCCCTTCATGCTCCAGAGGCTTTTGGTGCAGCAGGTGAAGCTACGTCCCGAGCCTGCCTTAAAATTCATTCAAAAACAAACCGTGTTCATTTACGTCATCTCGTTGATCCCGTCATTCTGCTTCTTTCAGTTGGCCCATCACTGAGCTGCATGCTTTGTGTTTCGCCTCCATAACTATTCCTTCCATGTCTTAGGTCAGATTTTCTAATGGTCCCCAGCAAAATGCCACAAATGTATGAAGAGACATTTGTTAAGAAGTAATGAGAATAATCATTTTGTAAAACAGGCGTTTAAAAGCAGTGAATAAATTAACAGATGACAGATTAATGACAGATTTTTTTATGTATTTATTTTGTTTGGTATTTTTTGACATATTGTAGCCTAAGGGTTAATGGCTAAAAATACTGGCCTAACAACCAATAGATTCCTGTTTTGGGCTGTTGCGCAAGGTCTTTATTTTGTACTCGCACAATATACTGCCTCATTATTGCATGCTGAAAATCTTTTGCATTTGAAGCTTTTTGCTGTCGGTTCACATTAGCTCATTGGTCCAATTTTGTCTTATACCACCATTTGATTTTCTGACATTCTAGCCCACATTTTTTGCTTTTTTGTTTCATACGCTTTAGTGTTTTAGTTTTGTTGAGGGGTTTAATGATTTGAGTTCGTGCTGGTTTTTCTTTCATGGAAAGCTTTTGTATGGAGTATTGTTTATATTTTTATAAATTATTATTATATATATTGTGTATATTTACATGTAATAAACTTTTCATGAGTTTTCTAATGCCTAGAAATGCTTTTTAGGTTCAGGATTGGGAATGTCTCAGTCCAGTCGTCTTTCCTCGTCTGTCAGCGCCATGAGAGTCTTGAACACCGGATCAGATGTAGAAGAGGCTCTTGCTGATGCACTGGTAAACTTACCCACTGTGCATCTTTCATTTGCAGAAAAAGAAACATCCTCACTATTTTCATAACTCGTGTGTCTGATTTTGTTAACCCTCAAATATTAACCCCTATTTTGTTAATGCTGCCAGCTGTTAGGAGATATGCGGAGCAAGGTTGGTCTTTTTAATTGCTTTCTTTTTTCCTGTCTTTTAAACTGCCTGCCTTTGTCTCTATCGCAATTTTTTTTCTTTCTTTAAATGTTTTAAATGTGGATGGTTAACTTGAACCATTGAAGGAAATATGTGTTTGATGCATTTGGAATGCATGTGTCTTCCTTCATAAGCAGGCTCGTGTGCTACAGAGAAACTGTTAGCTTGTGGTTGTTAATGGTTTATGCCATAAGAGTTTCAGATGTGCTTCATTATTTTTTAAGAATGCTTTAACCCACAGCCCACACACCATCTTCAGCATTTAACCCAATCTGTGCAGGGAAACACAATTACACATTGTTTTTCAAAATGTGGGGAGCTGTAAGTATCACAGCATTCTGTGAATAAATTGATGTAGGGTTTAGTGAAGAAGTTCACTTAGATTAGTTAATGCAGTGTAATGATGAGTGAACAGCATTGTACACGTTTCTTCTTTTTTATGCTCTTCATTGCATTCGTTGCTTTATTTCTTCATAAGCAGAAGAAACCAGCTCGGCAACGGTACGAGAATTACGGCATGTACTCTGATGACGATGCTAACAGCGACGCATCCAGTGCATGCTCGGAGCATTCCTACAGTTCCCGGAACGGCAGCATTCACACATACATGCGCCAGGCAGAGGACGTAGCTGAAGTGCTTAACCGCTGTGCTTCAACCAACTGGTCTGAGAGAAAAGAGGGGCTGATAGGACTTCAGGCGCTGCTGAAAAACCAGCGGGCACTCAGGTATCACGTGTATACACACTTGTTGTAGTAACGAAACACGTTTTTAAATGTTGGCTTGCATTGGTAATAAGACTGTAATACACCAATTGTACTATTATTTTTTGTTCTGTGTACAGGGCAGTATTGTACAGTTGCAGACTTTAGTAGAAAGGATCATTAAATTATAACTAAGCTAGAATCAATAATGTGTACTATGCTGTACATGCTCATTATTCTTTACCCAGTCAGTCTATTTAAACTAGTCTCTGATTTAGCTTAAAAAATTATATCTTACCACATTTTTATTGGGAAGGGGGGCTGAAGGTTATAGGGAGCCGAACGTCTCTACGGATTTTGTTCCAAATTACATATTGATCAGTAATGATTGCACTTCCATTTAATTTAAATGAATATTGATTTATATTATACAATGTTGAGTCAGCTGGTATTTTGCCCATTTCACTCACAATATTATAATCATATGGGACGATCTTCCCAAACTGTGAAGATACTGCAATAATAATTTCCAAGTAGGCCTGAATTTGCGTTTATTGTCTAATTTGTTTGCTGTCATCATGTTTATTCAAAAACATCAAGTATGACACCAATAGTTCAAACAGTTCATGCAATAAACAAAAAACTGTCCAACTTTATTTAGTTAACTGTTTCATTTTAATAACTGTTTAAAAAGAATGAATGATATTCAGCATGGATGTTCACTAAAATATAAACAACCTGAACTGTGCACACATGAATGTTCATCATCACTTTTCCATTATCTCTCTGTTCTTTTTTAGTCGGGTTGACTTCAAGCGTTTGTGTGAGATTTTCACCAGGATGTTTGCAGACCCCCACAGCAAGGTACCACCGGCACGTGCCTTCCAGTTGCCCCCCTTTTCTGCAGACCTGTGTGCAAGAGCAGATGGGCATGACATTTTTAACATGTTTAAAGTCTCGGATTCTGCCTCACCTATAGCCTTTAACTCAAACACGCAAAGTGAGCAGCACTCTCGCAGGCATGCACTCTTTAAAACACACCGGGTAACACTACTGTCTCTCAGCATGTTAGGTTTGAGCTCAATTCTCTTCTTTTTTTTCCTGCCAGTAAATTCTCAGCACTTTTTACTCACCAAAATTTGCTCTTGGGCAGGTTTTCTCAGATCTTTTGCATGTATGAGTTTAAAACACTGGCTTGGATACTAGTCTTCTTTGTGAACTAATTGCTACTATATAAAGGTAGACTTAATACTTGGATAAGCCAACTGGCTGAGGGAACCTATTCAGTTGTATGTAGTAATATTCCTTGAAAGTGAGTAGAAAACAGTATGGTGCACATAACACAGAACTCGAGTAGTACTTTTGAGTAATGTATCCATTGTTACTTTGCCATACATCACTTTTTAACATGTTTTAGAAATAAAACATGGCCATGAGACAAACACGTCTCTTGGTTTCTTCCTACAGTCAAACATGAAATTTTAGGTTCATACTAGGCAGGGTACCAGTTTATTGGAAAACATTTGTGTCATCTTAATAGTGCTGTAGTCTGGCTGGGTTCCACACAGACATTAGTGTCTGCTCTATGCCTTAGAGGTGCAAAATTGCTGAAGTCGTGCGATGGATGGACACTGTTCAGATCCGGACTTGTAGCCGTACCTGTCATTACCACGATCTCAGAGGATGCCTTGAAAAGCATTTTAAACCCTATAATTGGTTTCTTTTGAATGCACCGTATATGTCTACCTCACTTCTCTAATTATAATTTTAACATTACAAAAAAGTCCAGATAAACAAGCATGTAAACGCTCAAACACTTTTTGCCAAGACTAACCCGCTCGGTGTGTCATTGGGCATTTGACTTGGGTTTCTCACTGACCTGCGGCATTGTGACTTTTTCTTCTCTTGCTGCTCGGGCACTATCTCATGTGTCGGTGGCTGGGTCACTGCCCCTCTTATGCTAGTGTGATTGACAGATTTTGGGCCCAACCCTTTTTGTGATTTACAGCGTGAGTCCAGAGGCTTCGGCACGGCAGAATCCGGTATCAGTTCCGCCTCTTTTAAGGTACAATAACTACACATGTATGCTCATATTCCTGACCTGTCTCCAGGGGTCTGGAAGACTTGAGCCTGTTTCATAGATGCCAGTAATTCTTCCAAAATATCTCCCTCTTATGTCTCATGTGTTCTTTTTGTTTTCTCGTTATTTAATTCAGTGCAGGACCTCTAATAATTGATCTTAATAAACTTTTATCTTTCAAAAATACTGGTTATTTTTGTCTTGTAAATCGGAGCTCAGCATTAAGGTTCTGGATATAAGGAACTTATTATTATTTTTGTCAGAAAGGTTTACTTATTTAAGGATTGTTTAATCGGTATGAATGTGCCAACATTCATAATAAACAATTTAGTTAATTCAAACCCGAACCAACTTAAACTGGTCTAGTTACTGAAATAATTTGCATTACAATGTGTGCTGTGATGTTAATTTTAAAGTAAAAATACAGCTTGTTGGTTTTAATGTGTAGTTTTTTTATTTTAGAAGTGATAGATATAGATAAAATGGCACAAGCTTTATTTCCAGAACTGAAGCAAATGAAAAGTGGTAAGAGACTGTTGAACATTTGCGAGTCCTTGTTTTTTAATGTACTTAAAGGGCTGTGAACTAAAGACACTCACTAGATTCTTGTTTTTTTTTTATTTCTTTTTCATGCCTTGTCCCGGGGTGGAACTGTAGCGAGTAAGTTTGGTTGGATTTTATGAAGACCTGTTTAATTGTATGTTCTGGATTAATCTAATTAATCAGATTAATTGGATCATTGCTACTACAGGATTTTACACTAATACACTAATCAATAACATCATTTGATATTACAATAGGAAATATTTAACAAAATTAATTTATGATTCTTTCTCTTTATGCCATCTAATCTAATGCTATGAACATTAAACAAGTTGATTTAAGTTGCTCTAACTTTTGCAGTCTGTGCTAATCACGATCTGTCATGATTTGAATGTGGAAAGTAAGAAACCAAACTAAATTTGTAAAGCATGTTCACAGCAACATCTACTAAAATATACTCATTTCTTTACAATCCTTTATGATTGGATTGTGATATGCTTTAGTTGGAGCCGTTATCAATAGTAAAGATTATTTACATTTAGACCTGTTGAATATGTTGTCTGTTTTTTATTAGGTATTTAGCATGTTTTTGGAGACACTAGTGGACTTCATAATTGTACATAAAGCAGATCTACAGGACTGGCTGTTTGTGCTGCTCACACAGCTGTTGAAAAAGATGGGTGCCGATCTCCTTGGTTCTGTACAGGCCAAAGTTCAAAAAGCTCTAGATGTCACAAGGTCTGTGAAATAAGCGACAGACGGATTTTGGTTTAAAAAAAAATACAATACAGTCTTAGTTAGAAGCAAGTACATAGCTGTGTATGTTAAGGCAATATGGTTTTCTCATCCTGTCTTGTAGGGAGTCTTTCCCTAATGATCTGCAGTTTACCATTCTGATGAGATTCACCGTAGATCAGACACAGACACCCAACCTAAAGGTAAAGCTCCTGCTTGTTTACATTATTGGTTTTTTTTATTGGTTACACACTGAGAGAGACAAATGCTACCAAATCAGCACAACTCAAGATTCCTTGGCATTCCACTGATGTGTGTCTGCATGCTCGTTTCATGTCAAAAGTATTAATAAAAATGAATAATCATATGAACTAGCAGCACTGATAAAACAATCAGTTATTAGTTATTGGTTAATCTATACACGAACACTAAAGCTGCTTTTTGCTTGTTTGGTTGGTGTTTCATTTCGAGTCTCAAGTTTTTTTTTTGTGATCACTATAAATTTGTGCAATGGAGTGGCGTGGCAAAAGGGGGGAGGTAAATATTTTACAGACATGCCTGACATGTATATAAAACTGGCAATCGGCATCGATCTGCCCAACCCATCATGAAATAGTTTTGTGCAAATTCCATTACAATGTCTGACAGATCCAGCAGGCTGACTTTCGATTAGAACTGAAAATTTATTGGACTGAATCCATGCAATGAAATTGTGTGGAAGATGACTGCACATGTAGAATATTTTCCGTAACAGTATCTAGATAGAGGATGTGATCACAGATACAGTCAAAGCACTCTAACTATTGAACAGAATTGTATATATTTTATAAACCTAACATAATACATCCAGAAGAACATTACCATGTTTTTTTTATCCCAGAACACTAACGCCCAGTGATTTTTCCATTTGATGTGATTTTTATAATAATTTTATAATATTATAATTTTCTTTAGGAGCACCTTTCATGTTACACAAGGACACTTTACAAGTAAAACATTAATAGTAATAAAATAGTGATAAACTAATAAACAAAATGATAAAGCTAAGAATTAGGAATTATTTTCAGTGTGTTGCTGCTGTCTGAGTTGCATGGGACTTTGGGGAGCTTTAGGATGCTCGTTGACATCATTAATGGTTTGGTTGATTTCCTTCTCCCATCATTGTTTTTTTCTACTCATGCGGTTAAGTGAATATCACCCGACATTAGTGATAAACAGTAACAAGTTAATTCCACCTACAAAATTTGGTTAGTGTTTATTTAAATCAGGCGCTTTATATCAGGTAAAATATACCCAATGTTAGTGATGGTGTTACTAATTTAACGTTAGGGTTCTGAGGTTAATTTACCTATTGGACTATTGGAACGGGTGCATGCTTGCTTACTGTATTTCCCTTTACTTTACATTTGTATTGCTCCTTATCCAAGAAAACAACCATATTTTGATTACTTCTTTCTGGTTCGTACTTACTTGCGGTTTCATGTGTTGTGGCAGGATATTTTGAAAAAGTAGTTCCAGTAATGGTAATAAACTGTAATAAACTAAATGTGGTGAGTATAGTTGCAAATGTTTATGATTACAGATAATAATGGCATCAAATAAAAAATCAGCACCAAATTCTGTAGATGTTATTGCTGTAAAAAAGCACCATAACACTCAGGGTGGTGTGTCATCACTAAATCACTAAGTAACAGGAACGTTGTTTTTTGGCGATGATTTTATTTCTTAATTATATTTACTCAACGCCCACCCCCTACACGCAACCACACCTCATTCATCCCTCATATTTTGCCCCAACCTTTCCCCATTTTCTACCCCTTCCCTTAAAGCTGCTCCTCCTTTTTTCGATGTCTCAACTCCCTGTGTGGGTCTCTCCATTATTGATATACTTTCCTCTTTCTCTCCAAAGCCGGGGAGAAGGCGCTGTTGCCAGTACGGGGACAGGGCTATAGAATTGCTTCCTCTCAGAAAGCGGCGGCATGCTTGCACACTACAGGAACATATCCAAGTGTGGAACCAAGCAGTTCAGGTCAGTGAGACTCAGGGGAAGCAATTCTGTAGCCCTACAGGGTAACCCTAACCTCCTGTCTGAGTTCAGCCAGTGAAAAGTCTCTGTGAGCTCATAGATTTAGCAGGATGGTAGAACGTAATTGGCTTAGAATGGCTTTGGTGACTTTCTAAAAAAAAAAGACCAAATGAAGCCCTTGTGTATATCTGTGTTCTCTTGCTGCGGAGAGTGAGATCATTAAGTGCTCAGATAGTTTACTGTGTTCAGTAAACCTCTCTAGCTGAGCAGCTCGGGTTACCTTAATGGATCTGTAAGGCTAGGGCACTGGAAGAAAACATGTACCATCTTTCTTGTCTTTTTTGTTTGTTTTTTGCAAATAAATAATTTATTTTTCTGACAAATTTTGCCAACTTTATTTCATCTCCTGGACATTGTGCCTCAAGACTTGTCTTTATTGCTGTCATGCAAATTGTTTGGAGCTATTGTTACATTAAAAGAGAGGTCTCAGATAAACAAGGGTTTTGCAAAAAGCTGTGCCATGATGTTTATGCTACTTAGATCATGTCTACTATGTCGTAATATGTTTTATAATCAACAGAATGTTGTTCAGTAGTAATGCAAGACTGATATTTCTAGGTGAAGGTGGCAATTCTGAAGTACATAGAGACACTGACGCTACAAATGGAGCCAGAGGATTTTGTAAACTCCAGCGAAACCAGACTAGCAGTCTCTCGCATCATCACATGGACCACAGAACCAAAGAGCTCAGATGTTAGGAAGGTACGGGCACATTTCTAACAGTTATGCATTGCTTTATCTCACCAACTTTCTCCAATCTGTGACATCGAGATCTGTGTCAGTAGAAGGTTAAATCTGATTTAAAAGTATTTCTGTTTTTATTATATTATTTTAATAATGTACAACTAACTTATCTTTTTTTATGTATTTAGATGAACTATATAAGACAAGAATTTGATTTTATGGGCCATATAATTAATATTAATATTGTATTCTGACTGCTTTAAATTATGATTTTTATTATTATTTTTTGATGGCTTGGAATGTTACTCTTTTTAGGCAAACCTGGTAGTACCAGGTAGTAAACCAGGCAATTGTAGTCTTTAGCTACCTCGTATATAGTAAAAATATGCACTAGATTATAGTTGCTGATCTTTTGCTACAATACAATATTCTGTGAATTATGATTTTGTCTCAACAGGTGGAAACATGATACTATATAAAATGTGATAAAACAAGGAATCTTTGTTTTGTCTTTTAAATATTTATTATAATGACAACATTAAAAACAAAGGATTTGTAAAGCTTTTACAGATCAACTTGCATTTAACATCTAATATGTAGTGCCTTCAACACTCTTCAAAGAAGTTTACCTGTGTGTTCCGTCACTTTTCCTATCCACTGAATTTGTAAATGGATCCACAATCACGATTCTCTTTACTGATACTATTTTACCTCGCTATTTGTGGAACAGTAGAATGTAATTTTGTAAACTTTTCCTTGTTATTTAGTTTTTGTCTAAAAAATTATCTTTGTGGTTAAATTATCGTGGATTGTTAGATTATGATGAATGAAAAATCTTTTTGTTTTCTGCTTGTATCAGTTAAGTAAGTATTCAAGATAATAGCGATTTATGGTTTTTTTGTATACATGCATCTGAATGATTGGAGCTCTGTGTGATCTATTCCAGGCAGCACAGTCGGTGTTGATCGCACTGTTCCAGCTGAATACACCAGAGTTTACCATGCTTCTTGGTGCTCTACCTAAAACTTTTCAGGATGGCGCCACTAAACTTCTTCAAAATCATTTACGGAATACTGGTGGTGTGGCACCGGTAAGATGCATACGAGAACACATGCATACACAAGTCAGACAGATTGCCAGAAGCCATTATAGCACCCTGACATAAATGATTGACGTTGCTACATTTTTGACACAGATGTGAAGGCTTTTGTTCTTTTATGTAAAATAGCAGACCGTTTAGCTAGGTTGTGAGTAATGCCTCTTTAAATATTACTTGTTTTTTGTGGGGGTGTCACGTTGCCCACGTGGGTAGCACTTCACAGCAAGGTGTTGGGTTTGAGCCCCATGTTTTGGTTTACAGTTTTTTAAAGATATGCTAGCATTTTCTTTTTTACCATGTACACTGTCTGTTGAAGATAACATTTGTTGGTATACAGCAGGGGTGTCCAAATAATTATTATTAACCCTCACAAATATCAGTGCTGACCAGCTATCATTTTTGGAATGGCGCTTAAATACCCTTTTATTTTTGAGGCATAAACATGATTTAACAACTTGGTGAATAGCTGCAGCGCCCTCTGCTGTTCAAAGTGAATATCAATTATTAAACAGAAGTATCGGTAGGAATCATGCTCAAAGGGAAAATATTCAAAATTAATTAGTTTTTGTATTTTTAGGTTGGTTTCTATAAACATGTAATAAATGTTGAGTAAAATCATCCAGCCGTTGTTAAAAATATTTTTAAATAGTTGTCAGGAATGTCAGGAAAATTGTTCTGTTTTGACTTTTATGGTATTGTGATGTTATAACTGTCTTTGAACCACCTCATACACTAGATTACTAGATATTTAGTTTGGGTATGGCTCCACCTGCTGTGTAGATTTATTTGTGTGAATAATATCAACAAACAAAAGAAAGTTCTGTATAAAGAGTCAAGTTGCAAAAAGCAGTTACTTACACTTTCTAGCAACACTTTTCTTTTTTATTGATTTACCCGTCTCATAGGTTCCAGTGGAAAGTCCTATGATGCGCCACACACCAAGAACACCAGCCAGCTTGTCCAGCCCTCTAACATCTCCTACTAACATATCTCAAAACACTCCTTCACCCAGGTAACATTCACACACAAAGTTCCCAGAGTTCCTGGCGGCACACAGCTGCATCTTCTCAAGTCACATTCTGTTTGCAGTGCATTTGATTACGACACAGAAAACATGAACTCTGAGGAGATCTACAGCTCTCTGCGGGGGGTTAGCCAAGCCATCCAGAACTTCAGTGTACGCAGCCAAGAGGACATGAGTGAAACTCCTCGCAAAAGAGAGGGAGATGGAGAAGAAGTAAGAGTGACAAGCAATGACTCTGAACGTTTAGCAATGTAAATGTGTTCACTAAAGCTGTGGACAATAGGATAGTACGCTAGTCCACCAGAGTTAGAATCTTGACTCATCGACCAGTGAGCTGAATACACAGGAAATATCGATTGCGCTAATCATTTAGTAGACTGCAAACGTTTTTTGCCCAAATTAAACAGAGACTGTAGTCACTTTGATCAGCAATAGTAATTGACAGATCTTTCTCATCGGAACACCTGATTGTGTGTCAGATAAATTGTGCAGCAAGTGAACATTTTACCCTCAAAGTTGATTTGATATGTGCAGGAAAAATTGGCAAGTCTGACAAGAGCTAAATTGTAGCTAGATAACTGGGTCAGAGCATCTCTGAAAATTCCAGCGTTTGTAGGTGTTTCCTATATGTAATGGTCTGCATATATCAAAAGTGGTCCAAGGCAGGAACAGAGATAAACCACCGGTCAGATGAGTGACTGTAGCTCAGAAATGTTACATAAGCTAATGCTGTGTGTTGCATTTTTTAGGAAGAGAAGAAGAGATCCAAAGACCACAGAAGGGCTAAATATTAACTATGCCCAAGTACCAAATATATATATATATATACACACACACACACACACTCACAGGGACAGCAGAGCCAATCGATGGGCAGGAGAAGAGGGAACAGGCTTTAGCTTGAGTGGTCGTTTTTTCACTCAGTCCTAGTGCTTGAGGTGTCTCCTTTTAATAACCAGAAACATTATTTTTGGATAGTAAAAACTGCAGAGGACCAAAAGTACTTTTGAAAAAGTTCAGGGTTGCATGTCCTTTACGCCAAAAGTGTATTGTAGTGCTGGCCCAAATAATTAGGGAAGTTTGTGTCAGAAACCTGCTATTTTCACTTAAATTTAAGTGTAAATATTTAATACATGCACTGGATGAGATGTAGCAATCATAATGGTTGGTGTATCGTGTGTTGACAGGGAGGTGCCGACACTGCTGATACTGGTCGGACAGCACTGGATAATAAAACTTCCCTACTGAACACCATGCCCCTTCTCTCCTCCAGTCCACGCCCCACCAAGGAATACCATCAAGGTACTTATTAGATTTTTTTTTCTTTAGTAAGCTGTACTGGACCAATGAGTTTTTGTCCAGACATTTGAGTGATGTCCAGAAATGAGGTATTTGGTAAATAGTTTAACTCTAAATGTAAATACTAGTGTTGTTCTGGATAGTGTTTTAGTTTTAATTTTTGTCCGGAACCAGATTGTGCCGGATAGTGACTGAAAATGACAGTGTTTCAAGCCAGCCGGATATCCAGTACAACTTAATTTCTGGAGTCTCAGGATATATGAAAATATGACTATAATCTGTTGAAGCACACAAAGTCAGCGAAATATTATTGTAATTGCAAGTAATGTTTAGTTATGCTTGTTTTTGTTATAACTTCAATAATGTAATTAATTTTTTTTAAAATTGTTTATTATTCCAGTAGGAGTACAAGATTCAATTGATCAGTCTCTATTGTCATTAAAATACCACATTCCCAATAATTCTGATAAGCTGTCGGTTTATAAAGGAATTGTGTGTGTATAGTCAGGTGATGTGCTGAAACTGTGTATTATTGTATGATAACACATCCACGTTTCTTTTTACAGTAAATTTTCGTCATTTAGCACGTACTATAGGTTCTTTACACTCGTGAGAGTATGTGTGCTGATTCCTTTCTACATAATTATGCCAACAGACAGCGGTGCAGACCAGTCCGAGGTGGTGGCCGAGTTGCTAAAGGAATTGTCCAACCATAGTGAGCGGGTGGAGGAGAGAAAGGCAGCTCTGTGTGAGCTCATGAGGTTAATCAGGGAAACCCAGTTGCATGTTTGGGATGAACACTTTAAAACCATTCTTCTGCTGCTGCTGGAAACTCTTGGGGATGGAGAGGTATGCATAAGGCATATATATGGGTCTATGTGCATCAATTGGCTGTGCCTTTGGATTCAGAAGGTGGTGATATTGTGATATTGTATGAGGTTGAAAATGTACCAAAACACACAAAGATTTGTTTGATGAACAGTCACCAGATCTAAATATTATTGAGCCACTTTGAGGTGTTTTGGAGGAGCCAGTTCAGAAAAGTTTTCCTCCACCAGCATCACGTAGTGACCTGGCCACTATTCTGTAAGAAATTGATCTGACAAATTGATGCTGTATTTGCCTACACTATACTAATAAATAATTGTGGTCTAAAACCTGGTGTGATCAAATCATGTGTGTTTCCATTCGGGAACTCCAGTTATTTCCCACAATCCATATGTTGTGCAAGTGAGGTGAACTGGAGATACAAAACTACACAACTGATTGTGTTTCACAACTTGTGAACTGATTAATCGGATAATGACAATAACAATCATACCCAACGAGAAAAGCCAGATTTTATCTTAATAAATAAGTAATATTCTTATTTTGCATTTTTGTCTGTTCAGGGAGCTCAAGTGATGCTTGTGTAAATTTGTGTACAAACAGTGCTGAGATCTTGATACAGACCTCAGTGGTGCTTTCGGCCGACTGCCTGTCTATGCAGATATGATTGGTTATTTTTACTAGCTGGCATGATACTGAGATGACATGAAGATAAAGCACTTGTTTATGGTCAAAAATTATGTCTACATTGTTTTGTTTTTTTAGAATTATATTCACGTTTCATGCTTATCAACATGATGAATGTATTTCTGCAGCATGTAATTCGTGCCCTGGCTCTGCGGGTGCTGAAGGAGATCCTAAACAAGCAGCCCTGGCGCTTTAAGAACTATGCAGAACTTACAATTATGAAAACTTTGGAGGCACACAAAGACCAACACAAAGAGGTCAGAGATCAGAATGTACTGTGTATTGTGAGGATGTCATTATTCTTATAAAGTATTTTTGTAAAGTATCGATCTATTCATGTTTACAATATTCACCTTAACATGAATTCCTGTGCTTGTGTAGGTGGTCCGGGCAGCAGAAGAGGCAGCAGCTATGATGGCCGGCTCCATAAACCCAGAGCAGTGTATCAAGGTGCTTTGTCCCATCATTCAGTCTGCGGATTATCCCATCAACCTGGCTGCCATTAAAATGCTCACCAAAGTGATCGAGCGGCTGCCCAAGGAAAGTTTGCTCCACATGCTTCCGGAAATGGTTCCAGGTCTCATTCAGGTAAAAAAATCTCCTGATGTCTTCAACATTTATTTAAAGCTTTGCAGATTTTCTGTTGTTCTAAACCAGGGGTCAACAACGTGGTGTACGTGGGGCCATGGGCATGTTCTAAAAACAACTCATTATAGTAACACTTATAAGCATTATTTTTTTTTTGCTATTATTTTTTAAATCACACTTGCATTGGTGTAAATTAGAAAATGACAATATACGTAATATATTGTAACGATTGCTTAATGTTATGGGTTATGTGTTTGTTTAATGTTATGGGTGCTCTATTCACATGTTGTAGTTATTTATGCTTCGTGTGTGTGTGTGGGCGCTAAGAGGGGAGGGAGGAGCCTAGTGCAGGTGTGTAGGGAGCGAGAGAGGTTTTGGGAGTGAACCGGTGTGTGCGTGTGCTTCGATGTTCCGGGCGATGCTACGAGGAAAATGATGGCGGAAATGTAACTGCGAGTTATCCGAAGGTTTAATTAAACAGGACTTTTGTTTACATCCGTCTCATCCTTTCCGCGCGACCCACGGACGTTACAATATATAATTATTAATAGCAACATGTAATTAAAGGTTATAAATTTGTGATTTCACAAGTGTGTATCAAACTGGTAGCCCTTCGCATTAGTTTGTACCCAAAAAGTAGCTCTCAGTTTAAAAAAGGTTGGTGACCCCTGGCCTAGCACTTACAGAGACATGATCAGCGATGTTTGTAGGAATAGTCAAAACATTACAATGGATTGGCACTCTGTCCAGGGTATTCTAGCCTTGTGCCCAGTGTTTCTAGGTGGAACAGGAGCCATTAAAATCCTGACGATAATTAAGCAGTTTATGAAAATAGGGGGAAAATCGTGGTTTTAATGTTTGGTTTATTATTCACAGACAGTCAAAAGACCTCGCAAAGTTACTGTCCTCAAGCGTCCTCCCTCCCCAGACAGGGACAGCCGTGACTATAACCTGTCCAGCTACTACCCCGAAGACAACCGAAGCACACAGAGTGACCAGGACTCTGACTACCCCAGGGGCAACGGTGGCCTGGGATACCCACGCCGCAGTGGTACTCTAGAGCCAGACTACCGGAGCCGAGGTCGAAGCACGGACAAATTAGCGAGCCTTGAGAGGAGCTACCAGAGGGACGGGAGCCGAGGCCGGAGCCTAGATAGAAGCGTCAGCCCTGAGCCTCACTACCAGCAGACCCGTGGGTACGAGGGAGGAAACAGTCCTTCATCAGGCTATGATTCCAGAAGATATAACCCACGGTCAGAGGACAAGCTGATCCGAAGTTACAGTCGAGACCGTTTAAATGAGGATTCACCATCGCCAATCAGGCGGCAGGGCAGAGAACGAGGCAACCTGGAGCCGCTGGAGCCTCCCATCAATGTCATGCTTGTGAAGAACCGGCCAAATGAAGGTGAGCATTTAATTCACCTAGATTTGTGTTGCCCTGTAGAGTCTTTAGAGTTTGATCTTTTGTTATATAGCGTTCTCTTGTTGAGTTTGTGTGGGTTAACATTGACTAATTGTGAATTTGGGTGACTATTAATTGTCTATGTATCTAAGTGGATGAAACTTAGACGCAGACTGATGTATCTGGGTTTTATTGGTTTAAATCATCCAAGCTGGATAAAATTAGCAAGCGAAATATGCTGGGAAATACAGTATCTTAACAAATTGTCTAGTTTAAACTTTAATATAGGATGCAAACTCTACTGGAAAACGTATATTTCATAGGGACATAATTTTAGCACTTTTCAAGAGAATCACAGACACTGTACAATAAAAATACAATAGAATACAAAAAATATAATGGCACAATAAAACAATAGCACAGTTGTAGCACAAGGAACTAAAAATAGCGAGAAAAATACATAAAAGAAATGAAATAATAATCTTTAATCCACACTGACTTTGAGTGAACACTCACGATGGACAGCCCTAGCCATGATGCCCAGGGAGCAGTTAGCCTTTCTTAAGTACTCCAGGTACTCCAGTCATGGCTTGTCGACTCCCAGAATCAAACTGGCAACCATCTGATCACAAGCCTAGTTTTTAAAACACCAGGCCATGGCTGCCCCACGACTAGCTTTTGTTATACCACTGCAAGCTTGCTAACTTTTAAACTGTCACTATCATAGAATATTCTTTACAATAAGCCGGTTGGTCACGACTCTGGGTCATTCTAGCCTGTTTGCAATGCTTTCATTTGAAAAATGAGGTTAGCATAGTGACTCATAGGAAGGGGGTCCTGAGTTTGATTTTTAGATAAATCACCCCTGTAACTTTCTGTGTGATGTTTGCTTGTTTCCGTACTTACAATGCTTTCTCTCACACAGTCTAAAATTATGTGAATCAAATATTTAAATTAAGAGTACAATTTATGTGTTCTACATGACATTAAGCAACTACTGCTCAATATGGTAGCCAATGCACACTCATTACTGAGCCCATAGAGTGCTAAGCTGAGACATACAACATGACACTGCTCGTGATTTTGAGGTTTAAAGGTTTAACACACCTGTATTAAATTCTTTCATTTTGAACTTGTATCAGTTATTGGGGCAGATGGAATTCTGATCAGTGCAGCAGTCTGACCGTGCAGGGATTACCAGCTCAGCTTTTTATTCATGAGGATCAGTTCTCTTAAAATGAATCTTTAAAGTCTTTATCTGAACTAAGATTTCTTTAGATATTCAGGAGTTTCATGGCCAAGCACTTGTCACTGAGAGATCACAACTTGTGACTTCACTTATAACGCCTTGTCTCCTCTCATTTTTTAACCAGCTCATCACAGCATGGAGCTCTGCAGTGTCTTATTACTGCTGTAAGGGAAAAGGGCACTGATTTTTCATCTGAAGGTTTATCTGCTCTGAAAGCACACCAAGGGAGGTTGGGAAATGAAGACTAAATTAATTAAAGTACATTGAAATAATTGACATGCTTGATTAAAGGTCAAACTCTTATTAATATTTTTATTACTATGTTCTCTTGATATTTTGTACTGGGAAAACAAATGAAGAGTTCTTTTTCAAAACACTATAAATTCATTTTGATTGTTTTTAGAAAAATAATATTTATTTACCCAGACCCACACATTTACAAAATATTTCATTTATTTTGTTAAAATAGATTTGAAACCTGACAAATCTAGCAAGATTATAATAGTGTTATAAATCCAAGTTTATTATTATTTTTGGTTAATTTTAGTTAACCATTTCAGTCCTTTTGTTTTTAAAATGCAAGCACTAGAAGTAGATAAAATATTATCACTAGGGCTGTCCACAACCAAGGATTTTGCTGGTCGACCAGAGGTCATCATTTACTTCAACTAATCGACTAATAG
>JAOTRQ010125526.1:0-18863 GCA_028565875.1 Hoplisoma paleatum | reverse complement strand
ATGAGCTGTGGGGACACTGAAATGAGCTGAAATGAGCTGTGGGGACGCTGAAATGAGCTGAAATGAGCTGTGGGGACGCTGAAATAAACTGTGGGGACACTGAAATGAGCTGTGGGGACGCTGAAATAAACTGTGGGGACAGTGAAATGAGCTGTGGGGACACTAAAATGAGCTGTGGGGACGCTGACATGAACTGTGGCGATGCTGAAATGAACTGTGGGGACACTGAAATGAGTTGTGGGGACACTGAAATGAGTTGTGGGGACACTGAAATGAACTGTGGGGACACTGAACTGTGGGGACACTGTGGCTGTGTTTGCAGTAACATGTTTTACATTGAGATGGTATTTTAGACTTGAGTAGCTTCGGTGATAAACAAACTCTGATTTGCACAACTTACATACAACAGAAGTCTTTTCGAAAGTCCCATCAGGACGTTTTTTAAAGCTAAAGTCAGTGGACCAAGATGTGAGGATCCGAGGTTTGCGCTCGTGTTCGTGCGGTAGCATGGGGGCATGGTTAGCGTGCTGTTGCCGCGGCAACAGGGCGTGGCTGCGCTACGTTCCTTCTCCGCTTTGAACCCCGAATCACACACAACTGACTCAGATGATGGTAATAATCACCCCCGTTATATATCTGTTGTTAGCCCGCCGATCGCGGCCAGATTCTCGCTTTGGAAACCCCGTCAAATCTCCCGTTGGACCTCCGTGATTTCCCGCCTGTCACGCTCGCGCATCGTATTAGGGTCGGTCTTTCAAGACTGGTGTTTGCAAATCCCGCATGGACTTCCGGGTTTCTTCGCGCCACGTTCGCGAGAGACTTTGGTGCCGTCGCGCACCCCAGGCATAATAAAGCTACTGTTCAATTTACCAACCCTGTGTGTTCTCGTGCTTTGTGTTCTGGTATTTATAGCGTTTCCTAAAAAACCCTCAATTCCTAACACAAGAGAAGTGGCGTGCTAGAACACGCCAATACAAAGGTTCCGCCTCCAAAATGCGATTAATTGCGATTAATTGCTTTGTAATTAATTAATCGAAATTAACGTGTTAAAGTCCCGGCCCTAATATATATATATATATGTATGGTTGTACAGTGTATAACCATGTATGTGACGAATAAACTTTGATTTGATATTACAAACCCATTTGTAAATCTGATACAAGGTGTTGCACAGCCAGTACACAAATTCAAAAGACAAAAACGAAAATGGACTTCATCCCAGTCCATCTCTGCCTTAACAATAAATAGTTCATGAACAATGTGCTCCTTAACATGAATGGACACATTCAACGTCACACCTATTTCCGTTTTACTTTTTTTTTGGCTTTAACACATCCATTCCACCTTGCTTCAGGGGAAAGAATATCTATTAATTATAAATAATGAGTGTTTAATATGGTCTTTAAGAGCAACAGAACCAAAAGAGCCCATCAACAGTGCCAAACAGTCCATCACTAGTGCCCAGTTAATCAGGGGTTTGAAAATAGCCAATATGACAGTGTTCTTCATTTCTCCTTGCTGGCGATTGGCTGCTGTGCTATGGTGCATCTGTAACAATGTTGGAGGAGTGACATAAGGGTGAGGTAGAAAGCTGGATAAAGTCTCATCATAACTTAAGCAACTGGGATCTCTACTGCACAGAGGCGGGGAATGGAATGTGTTCTGCACACAGAGTTGATCCATAAGCCTTGTACAATTACAGAATGACTACAGAGAGAAAATAAATGCATACAATTGTATGATTATTAATAAAACAAAACCAATAAATAAACTATTACATATATTGTACCGTTTACAAAGGTTTACAATATAGTACAGTGTGGGTATTTACAGCAACTGAACATGCTGATTTGTAGTTGAAAAGTGCTCATTGGATACAATAGTGACAAATGGCACAGTATTACAATGCTTAAGTAGGTAAGCAGTGGCCAAGATAAATTAACATGATGTTGCTTTAGGAAGTAAGATACAGGGTGCATCGGTTTCTGTGAGATAGCAAGACATCACGTTTAGACAACTTACTAGCAAACAGATTTATACTGTGCAGGAACTTTAAATGTACTTTCCAAACTAAGACCTCTTACACTACACCAGCATTTGCTGAATTAGACATTTCTTCTCTCCCAAATTATTTGATATTTTGATGAACCCATTTAGGTTGGCTGACAAATGTACATTTTGACTTGAGCATATATCAACACTCAGTTTAGAAATTCACATCATGTTTTGTTACATTTCCTTTATAAAACTAAAGATACAATTACATAGTACATTGATTGATTGCATGAGTGTTGCCAAGCCAGGAAGAATCGCCTTGAGACGCACAAAACCGCCCAAACCTAGTAAAAACTTTTTAAAAATCCATTCTTGACGTTTTTGTGGTTTAATAGTTGATGGAAATGAACCACTGAAATACAGTTATGCTTGTGAACTATAGATCATAACAGTGATATGAGGATAGGGAGGCCATTTAAAATCTAGATTTACAGCATCTCTCTGCTTCAATATTTATCAACCATTGATTAAATAAAAGTCTGTAAGCAGAGTGCATCTTAACTTGCCAATCTTTGCCCACTCTTTTTGTTTCTGTGCTTTAAATAATATCACTATTATGATTCCATCTATACTGCTGAGCCTTCCTTACCCCCACAGAGTTTCCAGACTTACCCCAAACTGGATTTAGGTCTGGGTTCTGTCATGCCCACTCAAAATGTTGATCATCTTGTGAAAAGCCATTTGTGGGTGGATGGATGCTTGGGATTGTTGTGATAATACAATTCCCCATCATCTTCAGCGTTTTAACTGAAGTCGGAAGGGCTTTGTGTTGTTATTCCCATAACATCTTGAACTCATACTACATCTGGGCACCCTACACTCAACCACAAGTGAAACCAGCATTCCTTACTGTAGGCATGGTACACCTTTGGTGATGTGCAAATGTTGTTTTATGCATCAAACATACTGTACCTTTAGGAATTATGATCAAAATGTCCAATCTTGGTTTCATGATGAATTGACCTCAGATATTATGAAGGTGTTACATTCAGATGCAGTGCTGAACCAGCACCTGCAAGAAGTGTTGGTATAAATCACCTTTCTTAAAAGAAAGTTTTTCTGCTTTCTTTTAGTTTCACAATTTCTAAGGAATGCCATGATTTTTCGCCTTCTTGTATCATTTCACTGTAACACATTTAATCCTAGCATGTGATAAATATCTGACAGACTTTTTGCGTGTTCTGCAGTACTCTGGTTACTTGGTCACTCTAAATTAGTTCTGGATGTACTTTGGATGTTATTTATTTGACTGTGATGTTCTGTGATCTACTGATAGCCTGTTTGGATTGTATTATTGCCTTGCAAAGAGTTTTTCCATGTGATTCAGGACCAGCTATGACTCTTGCAGGGTAGTGATAGCTCTGTGATTAGGGCACTAGACTAATAAGTCCATATCACTGTAGGGCCCCTGAGTAAGGCCCTTATCCCTCAATTGCTCAAGCTTTGGATAAAATGCAAAATGCCAAAAATGCAACAAAAAAAGAGTAAAGTGAGTGAAAAATTAATCTATTTTTTGATTAATGTATAGAAATACAATGAAATGAAATGGATTCAAACTGGAAGGTCAATAATCATTGTGTCTATGGAAACCCAGATGCATTCCATATCTAATGAAAAATCACCATAATGTGGTTCTATACTAAATGTAAATGTGCCAGGGTAAAAGCCAAATTCAGACGAACCTCAATTTAACAGGGCTGCATGGTGGCTTAGTGATTCCAGGGATTTACTTCGGCTGCTCAGTTTTCCTCACACAGTCTAAAAACATGCAGGTAAGGCAAACAAGTACAACATTGTCCATAACTGTGTCTGATGTGACCTTTGTAATGAATGACCTGTTTTCTGTCATGGACGTTACCTAGAAGTGTAAAACATGACGTCAATACCAAAGTCAATCCCAACCAGACGGAAACCACGATGCACCGTATAATTCGGACTATAAGGCACCCTTAAAATCATTCAATGTTTGCTGATACTATCATTGAGTCTAAAATATGTATTAATTCTGCTTGTGCTAACTGACCTCGAACCGATTTCAGTTGCACCAGTTGATTGTTAGAGCACCGTAGTCAGGGGTCAATATTATCGCTTAATGCAGAGCACTTTGTTGTCCGCTTGTAGTACAATCGCACGTATCTGAGTCTGTTTGTGACAGATGCTCACCAGTTAACCCTGAAAGCTCTATTCATAAGGTTACCATTGCACCTGCTGCTTCAACTGAAGTTACTAAAGAACCACTTTTTAAAAATGTGGTTCAGCAAACCAGGTGTTATTTGAAAAATAGAGCAGGTCCAAGTGAACACTAACACTTTCCAGTCAAGTAAGGATGGGCTGTAGAAGCTGTAGTGTAAAAATCTCTTTACTCTTTACCAATATTTCCTCCTGACCACAAGCGAAATGAAGACAATTTACTTAAATATACTGCCAGATTGAGGTCAAGCTCAAAGTCCAGACTAGAGCTTTTACGATCCATACAGAGGTAGACATGTGTGCATATCGCATCGTTTTCTTTTAGACAGCAGAACACACATTTTTATCAATTGTACACGTCTTCCAGTTTTGACACCAGAACAACACAGACCTCAACCATGTCCAACTGTTGGAATGATGTTCTAATGGTGATGTGCTGTTTTGCCTTTAGGGCAGATGAAATGGGACTCATGTCTTCAAGAAAGTTTTCTGGATAATGACTGACTGTGGTTTGCTTGAGTCTCCGAGCCTTAGAGAGTTTTGTAAACATGGTACCAAGTGTTGCTTTTTGGTAACCAAATTGCCTGTTTAAATTAAACAGGTCTGGCAGTAATCATGCATTGGTGCTGCTAGTGGTGTTAAATCTGACCTTTAGTTGAATTAGTTTGAACATTTCGTAAAAAAGAGAATGAAATTTTAAAAGCTAAATTCTCTGTTTAGTTTTGTTTTATGGTCAATGAAATGTATTAAAAGCATTGAAACTGCTAAATAAACGACTACAAAACTAAGGGAGCACATTTTTTCTTCACAGCACTGTATAAGCTCATACTTGTACACATTCCCTTATGATCAGTTTTCTCTCTACCCTGCCCGCTGCTCAGAGCTCATATGCTTCCTATCAGCGCTAATTTGTCTCATTAAAACTCTTAGGGGAGGAAATGACAGTTTGGAAGGGTATAATTTTAGAAACCCGACCAGCCAAGCCGAGCCATCTCCAGGGGACTTGTGATCTTTCTCAAGCGGCCATTACAACTCAAGCAGTCATCTGGCACTTATTTGTCATGACGGTCCAATTTCTTCTGACTCTGCAGTCTGCTTTAGACTCTAACCCTGCTCCATGCTGAGCCTAAAAAAACATACAGTCCGAACAGTCCAACCTGAAAACAGGACTGTTTAGGAGGTGCATTAGATCGTTTAAAAATACAGATCATACTGTCTGACACTATTCTTACAACTCTAAGCTCTGTACTTGAATATAGGAACTTTTATTCACAGCAACAAGGACCTAGAATCGAACCCCAGATGAAGTAGAATGAGTATTTCTAAGCCTGCATAACATATTCCCCATATGGAGCTATGGTTTCTACACACAGTCCAAAAACATAAACCCGGGTACAAAAGAAACACTGAATTGTTCTTTTTTGCTCCATGGACCAGTATACCGTCACATCTCCCAGAGTGCACCTCATCTGATCACCTGTTCGAACTCCATCAACCACGTATTTAGAAAATCTCAGCCAGGGCCACTACTTCCACTATCCACACAAGTGTCTTCAGTACCAGCACTACTGGGGGTTGGGGACCACTACTATAGATACCTAGTCTCCAGAATGAAGAAATCAGTATATTGTAGTGCCGATTCCAAGCCAAAATGAATAATAAGTAATAAATTGCGTCCGGAAGGGAATCCTGAGCAAAACTATGTTAGAATAATGATGATCATCGCAATCTGCTGTGGCAGACCCCCAGTGGAAGAAGCCACTATTACTTGACATATATACAAACAAGTACAATGAGATGGAGCAAAAAAGTTGAGAAGCATGCATATTATTGCTAAAGCAGTGCTGCAGCAACCATTCTTTAATAAGGCCTTAATCAGTGTTGAGACATCTGGCATTTGATAATAGGAATACTTGGTTGAAAGAATGCTTGGTTATGCTTTGATTCCATGTTGGGGGATGGAAAAAAAACATAAATGCTTAAAATAGGCACGAGGGTGACAAAGCTGTTGAGTCTGAATTGCCCTTAAATAGTTCCTTATCGGTTCAGAATCACGTACCAGAGGCCTAAACATGAGATTTAATCTTTCAGCAAGTCGCCTCAATTCCTCTGCGTAAGTGCACAAGCAAGGAGTTAAAATTGTTTTTGAAGCTTGGGGGAGAAAACATAGGGGGTCGACTGCATACACACCCGTGTATGTGTGTGGTGGGGTAAATGCAGACAGAGTCTGCCTAGATTTAACATCTCCATATGGGTTTCATTAGGGTGGATGTAAGCACATACCTCCACCGACAAGAAGCAGTCAGCCAAAGATTCCAACACAAAGCACTTAATGAGGACCAGTTTAATTACACAATTATAATTTTGCTAACAACAAGCGCATGGTTGTATTACTTATAACAAACTCATAATTAATTCTACATACAAACAAACTATAGTGTTTTTTTAAATATTTGTTTACGCATTTTGCCATTTCTCTTTTCATAATTGGTATGTTTAGTGGCATTATTCTTAATGAAGTCAAGTCACACATGACCATCTATTACAGGTAAATCCTATCCATCTTAACTGACTTTTAAGGGTTGCCACAGTGAATTGTGATCTGCTTTATTTCTTTGACCTAGCTTCTAACACAGGGGTCACCAACCTTTTTGAAGCTAAAAGTTACTTTTGAGGTACCATCTAATGCGAAGGGCAACCAGTTTGATACACACTTGTGACGTCACAATATTAAAGTCCTATTTTATTAGCACCTTCGGATAACACACGGTTACATTTCCGCCATCATTTCCCTCATAGCATCGCCCAAAACATCGGAGCACACACATGCACACACACCCACCGGTTCACTCCCAAACACTCTCTCGCTTCCTACACACCTGCAGTAGGCTCCTCCCTCTTAGCGCCCACACACACACGAAGCGGAATTACTACAACTTGTGAACAGAGCACCTCATAACATTAAACACACACATAACCCATAACATTAAGCGATCGGTACAATATCTTACATAGATTGTAATTTTATAATTTACGCCAATGCAAGTATGATTTAAAAAGTAATAGCGACAAAAAAAATAAATGCATTTCACTGGTAAGTGTCACTATAATGAGCTATTTTTAGAACAGGCCCGCGGGTGACTAATGAGGTCGTTGGGGTCCACCTGGTGCCCGCGGGCACCACGTTGGTGACCCCTGTTTGAACACAATGTTGATATAGATCCGGGCTTGTGACCAGCACTCTGATGTATCCTAGTGGCTAATATGGCAGCTAGCTAGCCAGTGAGAACTCCCAGATTTCCAAGAAAAACCCTGGAAGTTCAAACTCTCTGCTCTGAAGTGCTGTACCAGCAAAATGTTTGCTAAAGAATAGCACAAAAACAAACAAAAATAAATAAATACTGGAAACAATGCCAAAGCATGATGAGTAGCACACTTTGTTTAAATTACTAAACACCTATTATTTACATATATGATGGCAAAAGTACACGACTATATCTCAAAGACCACGGCATCCTGATTTGGTGTTTTGAATGTTAAACTTGGTAAAGATGCTCATAGAAAAGCCAAGAGCTTTCCCTGACATGGTCTAAAAATGAAAGCTGAAGAAAGAACCCCATGAAAAGTGTTTTTTAACCTATACCAAGCCAGGGCAATATAGTCAAACGTATATCCACCAGTGTTTAAAAAGTAATTTAAAAAATCACAACTTTCAATGCTAAAAAAAGGAAACAAAAGCATTATGTTTTGAGATGGAAAAGAGTTGATTATATTTAAAAATGATATAATGATTCCTATTCCGAAGCATATACTTCACCTGCAGTAAAACATGGTGGAGTGTTTATGTCATGGGGTTGCTTTTTTGTAGGCATAAAAAAGTCACCAGATGCAGCTCATCATAATCGGTGAGGAGTTATGGAGACACCATGTAACAACATGAACAGAGCAGAACTATATTTCAACAAAGTATTTCTTTATAATGAGGCAAAAAGAATTTGCACTAAATCTTTACCTATTTATAAAATTATCCAACATTTTTATTGTTATCCAAATTAACATAGCACTATGATGTTCAGTAAACTATTATCACACAAAACAGTTTATGAACTTTTTGTTTTAGTTGGGGTAAAAGGTATCACTGTAATGTTTCCCTTTATTTGAACCTGATCAGTGTCTCTCATGCCATTAAACTCGAGGAGTGTTTACAGAACCTCCGTATTTTCCATTACTAAGAAATGAAAAACTTGTTTATTTACAATAAACTTGTTTATATTGTCATTTATGACGTATGTGGAAGTAATTGCCAGTAAACATGTTTACACAGAACAACGAAAACGAAAATCGCATCAGTTCTTGAGCCAGGAGTATTTCATACTTTTTCAGATAAATAACAACAGAAAGCGAAGAAAGAGGAAGAAAATGTCAAGTCAACTCTACTGACTTGTTTTTACCTAAACACATGCTTTCTAGTCTCATTAAGACTGATTTGGCTAAAATTTGGGGCTTAGAATGCTAAGTTTTATATATGAGGCTGTGATGCTAGAATATAAAGAACTCAATACTGAGTAGTACAGTTACATTATAGACTTGTATCTTGAATGGGTTGATGGCTGCTTGTGCAACAAAAAAGGCAACATTTCGTGAAATCTTTTTTTTACCCAGACACACTGTAAACAGGTAACTGTTCAGTGTCTTTAGACCCCACCCACACCTCCCTTCCTGCTAATTATATTTGCTATGCTGTCTGGCCAACATGTAAGAGCGATGGGTTTCAAACATTATGCTAATTTACACATTTGAACGCCACCGTTTTCGTTTTAAAGTTCTGCATCAAGGTCATATACGCACAATGGAATTCAAACGACACGATGCTCAAAGGGATTCAACAATCTGAAAGTTCCATCAGGTTTGTGTTTACCCTCTGTTTTTAGCAATAAGTGAGAAAAAATAATGTTGAAGATTTTAGCTGATCGATTTAACACAGAATGTTTTGAAATGCTGGATCATAAACCAAACATATGCAGATGATGAATACCACTCTGTTGTTTTGATGACTATCGTGCTCGTTTGGTGTGCGTAAACACTCCTTGTGTTCTGTGTAATTTCGAGGAGTAGTTAGAATATTTGGGAGGTGTACGTCAGGAGACACACTACGTCCTGTGTGTGTGGGGGGGAGGGGGTGCATCCACTGCATCGCCTGGGTACCTCTGAATAGGTTTTTTAAATGGAAACTATTTTTAATTTTTAGTAGATAATGTGATATTGCAAACCTTCTCCCTTTGTGTATGAGTAAATCAATTATAACTTTTTTTTTCATAAGTCATTTTTATTTGTTTTCTCACTAGTAAGTAGAAAATGTGGTAAAGCATTTGTCCTGCAGCACCGTGCTGGTGTGTTTTATTATTTTCATATGGTAAAGTTATGAGCTCTGTTGTAATGCTTTCAAAAGCATAAAAATGACACAAAACACATCATATTATGCAATCAGTAACAGAAACCTGATCAGGCATCATACTGACATAAATAATTTAAAACATTATAAGTCTGGTTCCAAGTCTTTGACTGATAATAAATTCTAATAGTGAAGACGTTCTGAAATCCCTTTATAGTCCATGTTCTGATTATTCACTGATAGAACAGCAGTGTGAGTAAGAATGTTATTTTCATGAAAAAGAATGGTCTCTATTAGCTTCAACTCCTTAGCTCAACTCTGCTGTATGTTATCTGCATTCCAACCCGAGGCCCTGGGCTGATCCTCACTCCCACCCATCAGCACTCTGTTCCAGGCGCAGACACACACTGAACAGCATTATCAACCCCACTAAGCTGTATAAACACACATCTGAATGCAGAAGACACACTGACACACATGACTAAACAATTCACACACACCGATTCTATAGAGATCGCTAAAAGCTGAGTGAAGGGTGATCATTATCCTGCATGACATATACTACTATATGTCAGGGCTAGTGGACATTCGCTGCCTCAAAGACAACATTGTACAAACGTTAGACATGCATTTGTAAGAAATAAAAGCTGATTTAATAAGCTTTGTGAACACAGGATGACACAGTTATAAATACAATAGATATGTTAAATTAAAGCATCGTCATCATTTGTTATTGTTAACATTAGTAATACACCTCGTTGTAAATGTCTTATTCTACTTTCTTGCAGGATCTGGCAACCTCTAGAGGGAAGGGGGAGGGGATACCATGCTCTATAGTATTATGAGATTTTAGTACTAGTTTTGGACACAATCCTACATACAGCTTCTTTAAGAATATTATTTTGAATAGCCTGCGATTTGTCCAATATGTCGAATATCGGCAGCAACGAATGAACTGGAGCCCAAGCAGATGTGCTATTGCTTAAGAAAAATCTTGCTTGTGCAAGATGTTGTGATTATAAATAAAAAAGCCTTGTTAATATCAAAATCGTGTTGACGGATGTGCAATAAATCAACAGTTAAAATCTGCACGCAAATCTCGATACTACATTTAGTTTCATGAGCTGTCAACAACCTACAGTGTGTAAACAACAGAGCTTTGCTGCAAGCACAGTAATTTGAATCAATGTGTATTTTTTTAAACAATGGTATATTGATATACAGATTATGTAAACGTACCTAGTATGTAAATGCCTGAAAACTTATCTTTTGGAGTATACCATGTGTCATACGTATGAAATTAATTTAGTTTCGCACTGGAACTTAAGACATACAGCAGCGGCGACCCAAAAATCATATTTAATACCAAGACTTACTTAAAAATTAACAAGCCAGAGCAGTTGGAAATCTGTCTTTTCCTAGTCTAAATACAAAACCTGGGTGCTATGATGACTTTAAATCAGTGTTTCAGCTTAAACAAACCGTCAAAGGATCGGTGCGGCTGCTAGATTTTATTCCAACCAGTTCAGAACCCGATTTCACTAATTTAATGAGCTGGTCTCAGTTACACCGCTGATTGTGTGATCACCTGGGTTGGTTGGAATAAAAACCTGGAGCCACAGCGGCCTGTTATGAACACCCTATTTGACACCCGTGTATTAAGCAGTTATCTTCGATCATCTGGATAGATAATGTATACAACATTTAACAACACAACCATCTAGAACAAAGTCATGTTGTGACATGATTTATTTATCTACTTAGTTGTTACACTGTGTTTAGTCCTGATCTAACATATCTACACAGCATGGGTGGGAAAACCTTTTGGTTGAATGGCCTCGCAAGCTTTTAAAATTTGATAGCCAAGCTAGGCCAATAGTAAGTGGAAGGGAGGAATTAAAATCAATTCTCATCTTAAATATAAAAGTGTAAATATAAGAAACTCTGCAAAAAATTGTTGTGTATGAAATGTGACATTAGTGAAATTAATTAAAACAGAAGACAATGTAGACTTATGGAAACTTTGTAAACACGCTGATTAATCAGCCGAATGGAACGTAGTTTGTCCACCACTGGTCTGAACACGGAGACGAGCACTATTCTAATATGCTGGATGCATTTTTTCCTCAAAAGAGGGCTGACTTTTCATTTCGTCAGTTTCAAGGTCTTTCTCATAGTTGTATTATGTCTTAAGCTTGTTGTTCCTGGAAGTATCCAGGATGTACGGTCAGTATTTGTCTGCCAACAACTATAAAGTGGCATATGCGTCCTGATAGGCCACATGCAATTCTACAAATATGTATGCCTACATATAGTAAGATGTAAAATGAGTTTTATTAATACCTGGACATGTCACCAGACTTGGGACAGCTGTAGCTCCAGGTCATGACTGACGTGCCCACGAGCAAGGCAACAAATCCCTAACTGATCCCTGGGTGCTGTGGCTAGAGATGACCGCCACTCCAGGCATGTGTGCTCACTGCTGCTCCCTAGTGTGTGTGTGTTTCACTGCACAGATCGAGTTCAAATGTAAAAGTGCAATTCCTGTGTGTAAAAAGCATAGTCGAAAGAAAAGAGTGTTCTAGTGTCTAACAGGAAATGAATAAATAGAGATATCCACCTCTGTCCGTCAAACTTGAACTTCCTTCCTATACCACTGGCGATTGTCAAAATTTTTAACACAAATATTAAAAGAATATTTAATATTTGGGAGGTAAATACTTGTGCTTCAATTAGCAAGATTCCCAACCTGATGCTTGTTCAACAGCCTAAACATTTGTGCTGTACATGTATTTGTTCCAGAACTGATTGATAATGCACTCTTGTTCTACTCTACAAGGCTCACTCCTGTCCAATGTTTTATAAATAGGGAATAAAGCAAACAATGTGTGTAACAATCTGTAGCTTGAGTGTCAGATTATGGTGCCGGGTTGACAAAAGCAAGAACAAAAAGACCTAGAACAGAAATGTTTCACAGAGTTGACAGAACAGTACTATAAGTACGTCACATGACGTCTCATCGGCGTTCTTTAAAAAATCAGATAAACTCTCATCATTTAGAAAGCTAAATTATTAAAATGGTTGCACATATCTTTATTTAACCTTTTTATTTTGTTCCCCAGTGTAGCACTGGATACTCTTCATTCACACACTACCTGCCATCACATCCTGCACTTGCATAGTGTTCAGTATGAAAAGTTTTGAATTTGTTCCTCATATCTGGGTCCTTTCTATAGGAGGAACTCCCACGTGTTCCCTCTGGTTTGCTTTAAAAGTCTAAAAACATGTAGCCAGGTTAATCGGAGTGTTAAATTGTAATCCATCAGGAAACTACCATTGGATCGCAGGTCCAACAGTATTGTTGTAAAATCCCAAACCTAAGTGTTCTAGTTGCATCATGTCGGTTTGTTTATAAATAGCTTTTTCTTTATTTTTAGCAATATTGTGATTATCCAAACATCCGACAACAAGCCACTGCATATGTAAACAATATCATATTCACATACACTGTGTGTGTGGCAGTGCCACGATGTTTGCAATGTTTTGTTAATGAAGCAACATTAAAATAATTTGTTGATGTTTATCAATCCTCTCAAATTTAGGATAAACAATATTTATTGCGGGTCATTAAAACTGGAAAGTAAACAGAAATGCAACAGAAACCGGATACTTTGTGGTTTATCTTGCGGTGCACATGACCTCAACGATGATCTACAAAAGAAAAACAGCACCTTTTAGGTGACGTCATTGTCTTGCAATGAGTTTACGCCGAAATAGAAATCAACCTTTAAGCTACAGTGTCCCCTGAACAGGGTTGTCAGATAGGCACTGAAACTAAAGGAGAATGAAAGGGGGGTATCACCTCCCCTAAGCATCACCTTCTTTCCTGGTGAATGTGAATAAAAGAAAAAGTTGCAATCCCTGCCATTACAACAGTAAATATCTTAATGACAATAAATCTGATGTGCAGATAATTTAACACCTTTTAAGGTTTTTAAATATTTGAAAACCGTGAAAACATAACTGAGAAAACCACACGTTAGGTTTAATATTCACTTATACATGGCTTATATTTTAACCAGATAGTCGATCCTAGCTTTAAAAGCAGTATATCATTCAAAATAGTGTGCGGCAGCAGCAGTGGGATTCTCCCGAGCCATCATTAATCTACTACCTAATTATTAAAACCTCTCCTCCGCCCACTAGAATAAACACACCACACCATCCCGTCTCACATATGAAGAACGTACGTGTAACACAAGCCTAAAGCTGTTTTTGGCGCTTACTACAGGTGCTAGGAGAACACTATTTAATAATATTTGCCACTTCTCTCAGTAAGAAAAGTATGCAAACAGGAGCTGCGTGGGCGAGAGCGCCGCTGGAACATGCCGTTACCGTAATCAATACAAGAACAAGTGAAAAGGAAGAAAGGTAATGAGAGTTCATTCTCACAGTAACGTCTGGACCAATGGAATCTTTCACAAGGCTGAACATTTTGTATATTTGTATGTTTTTTTATACGACCTTTAGCCAGCAAAAACAAAAGGTTAACCTTTGGATACAAGCTTTACTACAAGGTAATACAATGAATACATGACAAAAAGCAATGGAACATACCTAACTCATATAACATATGGGGGGGTCTAGTATGGTGATGCAGACTAAGATGCAACCGGAAATTTGATTCAGCTCAGATATTGCCATTTCAAAAAACTAAAAGGGGTTTAGAGACTAAAGTTGTTTAATGAGAGATGCTAAGGAGTGGGGTGCTTACATCTACATGATGATGATGATAGTCAAAGACCTGAAATTTGTTCCCTTTTCTGTCCCCAAATTTGTTACCATTAGTGGTAACCAGGGAATTGTTTATTCATTTGAAACTCTTGTTACATTCACGACAGGGAAAGTATTTCGATATTCAGCTGGTGCCGTGCTTTCACAAAACCCACTACTGCCAAGATCCAGAATATCCAGCAGTGCTACCAGCCAAGATATCTTAGCGTGGTTCATAATGGTCAAGGTCCCGCAACGATTTCAGTCAGTGGGTTAACAGCACTGTGTTTCATGATGAAACATAGACCCACTTCAAAACCACCAGAGTAATCAGAGTAAGAAAAGAGACAAAACATAACAATGTAACAACATACAAGGTTTCACAGTCAAGCAGGGTGGACACAAGCATAAAATGTAACTTAAAATTAATGATAAAATAAATCAATACCACACAGAAAAGATACAAACAAAACACGTGACTTAAGCTACAATGCTAATACGGATATGCTGAGCAAAAGGATAAAATGAACTAACAGACAGAACTCGATATGTGGAAAAGGACAACATAGCACTTAAACAGCCAAACAGAAGATACAAAATAGCCAGGCTACACCGATACAAGGTAAACGAAATAAGGAAGCTAACTGAGGCTAAAGATGCATCCCCCAAGTCACGCACTTACACACTTCGAGCCCTAAGTTTTAGTGTGAGAGACAAAACAATGAGTGAACTAAAAGTACCAGAGTGGTGCACTTAAAAAATAAATAATCAAATAAAAAATTATTGATTAGTAGAGAGTAATTAAAAGTTAATAAATGTATAAAAGTAAACATGTATATAATTATATAATTCTGTATATAAATGAAAACTGGTTGATATTTTGGTGAGCTAAAGATGCACGATCAAATGCTTATCTGTCTGCATTCTGTACTAAATTACACTGCACATGGGTACATGCACCTTAAGCCTGGACAAACGAGAACAAACTAATTACAATACTAATCAAACCGATCTCGATCAAAGACAACTAGCAGCAAAGTAACAGGATAATTAAAACTAAGATACTTTAAATAAAGAGATCAGTCAAGAATCCTTAAATTCCCAATTGGTTAAGCTCTCAGAGCGCATTCATAGAGGGGTGTGTGGAAGATGTGCCCCACAAAGGCCAAATTGTGACATTACATTTACATATTTATGGATTTAATTATATCCACCAGCTTTTAATAATGCAACTAACTATGCTTAAACATCCATCACCATAAAAACAATAAAGGAACAGGAAGTAGTGGGAACGCCTGGTAAAAAAGATTTAAAAAAAAAAAAAAAAATTGTGTAAAGCCAAACATCCTAAACATTCGGTATCAAATATTTTTCAGTGGTCAAGCCATATACCAAAAAACTGGACCTTTCAGCTAGTAAACAAGGTGGGTGTGCTATCTCCCATCAACAGGACATATATCCTTATTTAAAAAGATTTTTTTTGTACAGCAAAAAGTTTTACATTCAATTCCCAGGTTTTTTGTAGAGAATTAGCATATTCTCCCTGTATCGGGTACTATGATTTTATTTAACAGTCCAAAGACATGCAGTTAGGTTAATTGCAGATATTGAAATTGTCCTCTCTGTGTGTCCCTTTACCTTGCAACAGACTGGTGACCTGTTCAAGTATTTAATCACCTGTGTGTCTCCCACTATGACCCTAAATAGGATTGAGCAGTGATAAAAACAAGTTACTGAATGGACATTATATATAAATATATAATGTTATATAAATAACACATATGAAATATAAAATATGACCATGATGTGAATAATACTGAAGATCTCTTCGTCACTGCACCTGTTACTGAGAGGGAAGTAAACATTTTATCTTCAAAGCCGACGTGACAAAAGTAAGGATTGGAATGAGTTTGAGAATTCCAATTGCTAGACGACCGGGTCAGTTCATCTATAAAACAACAGATCTTGTAGCACGTTCCCGGTCTGCAGTGATCATCTCATCTCATCTCAGGTTTATCGGCAGCCAAAGTTCATTAATGCACATAAGAAGACAGACTTGCATATGTTTATATGTAAACTACCATGTATTTAAGGTCTGTCTGTGTATGTGTTTATAGTCTAACCTGATTATAAAGGGTCTGAAGGGAGCCAAACTCAGTGGGGAGGAAGATCCATCCATTGGTGATGGGTAGAGACGTCCCAACACCAGCAAGAGCAGAAACAGACTGGGGTGCAGCTTCACTCGTCCAGCATCACTAAAGTCGAGACAAAGAGACAGAACAGAACTCAATAACATCTGCCAGGAACGAATGCTGAATCAGTGCAGGAGCCGAACATGTTTACAGAAACCCGTTTGGTCTATTTTCATTACACCGCCAAGAGGCAAGATGTAGGCTTGATTTAAAAGTGAGGCAGGCCAAATCTAGTCAGGCGCCACAAAAGGCACTTGCTCAACACTTGCCTTTCTTCCATCTCAGGCCTCTCCATGATTCTGCTCCGTGCGTCTACAGGACTTGGCGGAAAGCTAAAGAGTGTGCCAAAGTAAACATTTGGAAGTGCTTGAGATAATTTACTGGAATAATTCCAGTTCTAAAACACGGATGCACACCGCCAGCCTCACACCAGCACGTAGATGGATGCTCATGTCCTCCCTTTATCTTCCTACCACACATATAATGATCAATGAACCTCGCTGTGTGTGAGCAACAACAAAACTTTACATTCTATAAATATTAAAGCTTAAGCATCTCTGGATATTTGCAAACCTAGATAGCCTAGAGAGACCAAATTAGTTAGACTCCCCAGAGAAGAAAACTGTCCAAACGCCAAGACATCTAAAAACACTGCCTACTATAGTATTCTCTTTCATAGCAAAATAACACTGTCTATATATATATTGGATTAATTACTCCAACTGACAATTGTATGAGCAAATCAATACAGAACCCTAGAAAAAGCAGAGAGATATAGAAACTGAAAAGATAATAAATCAGTTACTTTTTATTTTACACAATTTGGTTCCATTTGAGACATGACCAAATCAACAGTAATCACTGGTTACATGAGACTCGTCAGTTCAAGTTTGTAACTCCCTTGTATCCAATTGAATTGCAAAAAGAGGCCTTGCACTTCCAGAGGAACCGCATACAATACTATTCACCAAATATATGGTCTCTTTCAAAATGACATCTTCTAGTGCTTCCATATTTGCAGCAAAAGTTTCATTATGTTTTTAGTATGATGTGCTCGTTCAAGAAAGAGCTTTGGCCATGGTTCTGTGGGCATGTCATTCAATTTACCTCACTAAACATAAGAAATAAACTGGAATGACACTCACAGGTCTGGGGAATATTACTAGCATTTGGGCATCACCTCATTAGTGATCCAAAGGGGAAAAAATAACAGAGAAAAAAACTCGAAATTAAAGTCGAGTTGAAAATTTATCTGAAAGCCGTCCAGTCTTTTGGGTTTCTCAGCAAGGCACATCTTGACTTGGCAATCTTTGCCCAGCGTTTCTGGCAGAAATGCTCCAAATGTGTCAGACTGAAAGCAAATTTCTTGTGCATAGAGTCCTTTTCAGATCACCGTACACATCTTCCAAGTTCTAGATTGGAATTAGATTGAAGTCTGGTCTCTGACTGAGACGTTCCAAATTGTTAATGTTCTCCTGGTAATGTTCTTTTGATGAGATGCTTTGGGTCATGCTGAATGGTGAAAATCCTCTTCATCTTCAGCATTTTAGCAGAGACCTAACACAATTTGTACTAAAACGGAGTGAGATTTGGACCGGCCCATTATCCTTTGACCCTGCACTAAGGTCCTAGTTTCAGCTGAAGAAAAAACAGCCAAAACAAAATCAAATTTACTTCACATACATAGTACAAGTGAAACACTTTATGACCGCTCAACCACACTAGTAATAAAAATCATATGTGAAGTATTGTAACCAATATCTTCTAAATGTCAAGTTCATCAACAGTATGTTCCATGAGAAACGTAATGATTGGATTTTTTCACATCACAATTAACAATAAGACTCTTTGGGGAGTACTTTACAGCCCTTGGTTGTTTCTGTTATAATACTGAAAGGGCTAAACTTAAAATGATGTTAATCAGAGTCATTTGATTCAATGACCGCCATCACTGACGATTATTTAACATTTATCTACATAAATTACTTAAAAAAAAAGTTACACATATATTTTGGTTAGAAATGGAAATTAATTAGTTGTGTCTGAGCTTATAATTCAGATCTATGAAAAAGATTTTCATGTCACGTGATGTGAAAGCATTCGTAGCCATATGCTCAATCCAAAACAATTTTGCTAATGACAATAAAATTAGTGGTGGGACTCGATTAAAATTTTAATTACAGTGTTAATTACAGGGTCTGTAATTAATTAATCGCAATTAATCGCAAATTAATCGCAATTATTTTGCTATTAAAATATAG
>JAOTRQ010125424.1:0-18867 GCA_028565875.1 Hoplisoma paleatum | reverse complement strand
CAATACACACACACACACACGCAAACATTTACTAATACACACACACACACACACATTTACCAATACACACACACACACACACACACACACACACACACAAACATTTATCAGTAGACACCCAAACCTAGAATCATCAACGAACATACACACGCACACACGCACACACACACACAAACACAAACAGAATCATTTACCAGTACACAATTAAACACAAACCAGTACACACACACACAAACAATTACAAGTAGACACACAAACCTAGAATCATCAATGAACACACACACACACACACACACACACACACACACACACACACACACACACACACACACACACACAGAATCATTTACCAGTACACACACAAACATTTACCAATAGACACACAAACCTAGAATCATTTACGAACACACACACACACACACACGCACGCACGCACGCACGCACGCACACACACACACACACACACACACACACATACACATACATACAAACAGTAGTCTATATAACAAATAATTGTCGTAATGATACAGTGGCTTAGTGTCGCCTAACAGTCCCGAGTGAGTTTGCATGTTCTCCCAAGCAATGTGACAGTGTGGGTTTACTACGGGCGCTCCTGTTTTCTTCCCACAGTCCAAAAACATGCAAGTAAAAAAGGCAAATAAAATACGGAATTATCGATGAATAGGATCTAAACTGTACACATCATAATGTTAAAAGCTCAATAAATTAACAAGGAATAGTGGGTTCAGGGACCTTGCTTAAGGGTCCAACAGTGCAAACCTGGGTAAGGTTGTTCTTAGCCTTGGTTTATTAAACTGAAACGTATTAAAACCGTACATTCATTCATTAAGTTCAGGGTCTTGTCACCATGTGTAACAGAATCTAATGTTTCCATTAAAACCTTTAAATCTATAAAGAGTCTCGGAGCTCATTTACATAATAAAGTTAGATACGGAGAAAGCGAGTTTGTTTTTGGACGGCACCTCATTTAAAAGATGTGATAATCATCTGTAATTTCTTTCTTTTTACAGCCCTGTGAGTCCAGGATAAACAACTGAGGTGAGCAATTAGTCTTAACAATGAATATGGTACGCTTCACGGTCCAGAAGCACCACAAGACAACACACGAGAACTGCTCAGGGTACGGATTCATTCATACAAGAACACATGACAACACATGAGAACCTACAAGAACACAGGAGGGGATCACAATGGAAACAGACTCTAGAACATCTTGTGTTACCCCTGACTGGCTCTGCATGGGAGGGGGAGGGTCTGATGGTTTTGTAAAATATCAAATGGTTTAAATAAAAGTCTAATCAGAACCAACCAAAACACGTGAGAACACACGAGAACAGATATGAGAACAACAAGAACACAAGAGAACACATTAAAACACACATGAACACACACAAGAACACATGAGAACATACCAACACACACAAGAACATACAGTACAAGAACACTATTTTAATTCCTTTATATTAAGAGACTTTTACAAAAACGTTATATTTTAGAATAAAGTTTATACACTTTTTTTTATGAATCTTGTATGAATCTTTCCCAAATAAAAACAACACATGAATTCTGTTTTTCACAGAAAATTTAATTTAAAACATTTCTGTTTTAGACCTTTTTTAATCACATCAATTAAATTGCAACTGGCTAATTTGAAATGTTTTGGAGAAAAACTTTATTTTTGATTATGTTACAGAATTCTTTTGTTTTTGAGTAGAACGATTAAGGATGAGTAAAGTCTCACGACCGTTCCTGGTTCAGTTCTTCTGTAAAAATGTTTAGTAAAAAGATAATTGACGTTTATTGCATTTCTATTGCGTTTCTATTGTGTTTCTATTTTTGGTATAAAGTTGAATGGTACAAACACACCGAGAACAATTAAAGCAGAAGCTGCATCAGTAAATAAGATCAGGAGACAGTTACACGCTGAATAAACACGCTTGATTAAAGTGAGAATAGAACACTAAATTAAGAATATGTTTTATTAATGAGTGTGTAATATGATTTTATTCATCAGAGCGATTAATATTCTCATCAAACGCAAGGACATGACAGGGACAGGAAATGACACGGACATGACGGATGATCTAGTTCCTCTTTTCTCTAACGTCAGAATCGTTTTCTACACAAAACACACGTCATAGAACCAATATTGTCACTTATCATCACTTAGAGCGCTGATAATACACCGTTACACCAATAACAACATTTTCTCTTCCCTCTGGACACTCGAGTGTTTGTGATTTCATTACCGTGTCCTAACAGAAAAATTAAAGGTTGATCCCTCTCTGGTTGAACAGATAAAGATCTGCAAACATCCACCGTCAGTGGATTAAACAGGAGATGACTGAATGGGAAAGCTTAACAAGAATTTAAAAAGAATGCACTAGAGACCTGGGTTCAAGTGACGGTGATAGTACCAGACTGGCTGTTGCTAAGGAAGGATGGGGGTGGATGGGGAGGACACAGGGTCTTCTGCACATGCTCAGATGTTGACTGTAGAGCTTCTAAACCAGAAGCTGCAATACTTACTTTAATCAGCGACCACAATAAGAACCAAAGCTCTTTATAAAAACCACTTATAATAGATTTAAACCTTTTTTTTGTATGTACAGAAATATGGACCGATATGTCTACAAACACACTCCATGAAGAGCACTGAATCGAACCCACTAGACCAACCTGTATAAATGCACACTGACCTGCACTGAAGCAGTATGTTCTCCAGGGTTTAATACTTACACCTCGAACCATCTCACCGGGCCTCCATCCTGCCATCGTTCTCATAACGAGCCGGCCTTCGTTAAGCATCCACGGTTAACAAAGCCTCGGCGTGTGTGAGATACAGAACGGGTCAGTGAGACTTGAGTGTAAAACACTGTCTGTCTCTCCCGGCAGGGTCCCAGCATGCCATCTGTCCCCTGCCAACATTCACTACGTCATCATGTCTAAACAGAACCTCCAGACTCACAAACTGAGTAAATAAAGGGGTTAAGGGCCTCGCTCAAGGGCCTAAGAGCAGCGACATAGCAGTGACTTTTAGTTTAGATGACTAGTCCTGTACACTAACCACTAGGCTACACATCCTTGCATTGCCTTGGTACAGGTTTTACACAGGATACCCTTCCTGGTACAATCTTCCCTATTTATCCTGCCATGTATGTGACTCTGGATTTGTAACATGGCATTAAAATGCTCAATAACTAAATAAATTAACGCTGGCCTTTAGATTGTATATTGTTGTGCCGATCCCCAGGCCAGATAAATAGGGAGGGGTGTATATTTTTTTCTTCTTCTTTTTTTAATGATGTATTTTGTATTCCTTACCCTAAGGTGGTTCTGACTTGCAAACAGTGCTGTTGAACAGCAGGTGTTCTGGGAATCTGTTGGGATCTCATTATCAAGGTCCAGAAACTCACTATCATATAAATACTTTTAAAACGTCATGCCTTTTTGTTATATTTCATTTTATTCTTATGCCCGGAACATTTGTTTAAATTCTCTCATCCTTCCAGAAACTATTGTTTCCTCATAAAAAAGTTTAATTGTCGTGGTTCGTTAAGAATTGCTTTGTACAATAAATAAAGTCGTCTTTAAAAACTACTTTAGATTTATTACTCTGAATCCCTGTTGACTCCTCTCAACGTTTGTATGTTGCTTTCGGCGAGCTCGTCAGCTGCACAGAGATATTTTTTTCATAAAATCTCTATATAAATAAAAAAAAAACTGTAATCATGAGTAACTTCAGCACCTGCACATGTTCCACGTGGTCCGCCCATGCCACCCCGGCGTTGGATGAAGATAAGGTACGAGAGGCAGAAATCTCATCAGCGGATGCATTAACCCGTCCCCACCTGAACTAAATGAATCAGTGGCTCTGACTCACTTACTCCGCAATAAGCTGGAACTGATCCTCGGCTTCCTTCTGACCTTTCTGAGCGCTGGCGTAACAAGAAACCCGTCGCTGTTTAGACACAATCAGGAGAGTGGGATCAGCGAAATGCCAAGTGGCGTGTTTAAAGGCGGAGCGTAAATGATTAACTCCAGGTGACGGAGGAGAAGAAGTGAGAGCGGAGGTGTAAATAAGAAGGGAGATTTGAGAAGTGTTGAGGGGTGGGGGTGTTTGTTTCCAAGCAAAAGTTGGTCTGAATGAGTGAATTCCGGATCTGGGACTCGAGATGAACTGGTGAAGCAGTTAAGATGTTCTCATGGAGTAGGTGGGTTGGGGGGGGGGCTCTAGAGACTCTAGAGGTTCGAGCAAACCAGGATCCAAAGTGACTTGTAGTTACAACTAAACACCATTCTGAGCAATCTAAGGTTGGGAACCCAACAATAATAGTGAGGCTTGAACCAGTGACCTTCTGATCTCTAACTCAATACCTGACCCACTAAGATATCACCGCCCTGCCCTGAGAATCAGTATTTACATACATGCATCATTTCTAAATATCATCACTAATTCACTTTAGTAAACAGATAATAATGTGCAGGCGTGTCATAATAGTGCAACTTATGATCTGAAAGTCGACAGGTAACAACTAAAGTCCCCTAAGCGAGGTACCAAACCATAAACTGCTCCCCGGGTGCCGTGCCATGTGTGCTTAACTACTGCCCCATAGTGCTAGAGTGTTATACTGTACAGCTGTGGTTCAATGTGGAAAACCTGAAAGCAACCTGGAGAAAACCGATGCTAATTATTTATTATTATGGATAGAAAAATTACTAGGGCTGGTTCGATACAATACTGATAACCAATGCTGATACTACAACTTGTGTTATAATACAACGCGGTTATACTGTATGAATGTAAAACTAATATTACACAGTAATTAATACATGAACAAAATCTCCATACATCATAGTTAAGCTACTGAAACACTTTAATAGTGTTACTATACATTGCTGAATATACTACGGACTGCACAATGTACTTATACAATTTGTCTTAAATTGGATTAGACTTTTATTATTTTCTACTTTTGACATTCAGTGTGGACAGCAAAGTAAGAATTTTATTGTACAGGGAAACAAATTTCCTTACTGTACACATACCAATAAAGCTTTGAATCCTAATAAATCTGCAACTAAGAGGCTGTAACCATTCCGGGGGCTCGTTATATAAATGACCCCACCACCCTAAAGTCTATTATTTCTTTCAAAAATCAAATACTACAGCAAAAACAACAATCGCAGAATGCCATTAAGCTTCACAGATCTATCAAGGTTAAATCCAGCACAAAAGAGACAAAGAACCTCTGGGATTTCTCCATTTACATCACAGTAACTCATCACGGCTGCCAGCCTATCAAGTGACTTGCCAAAAAAGCTTCACACCAGGACAGGCGGAGTAGGAGAGACTAAATCAAATCTTGTGTTTTTCACATTTCTTCCGGTTATATTAAAATGTCATTTTTCGATAACGATTAAAAAAAACTTTAAATCGTCAAATCCGAGGTCCTGATTTTGTTACATTTCGACACCACGTTTCGTTTCATGTTCAGGCTCCACCCGGCGACGGTGTCAAACCGAGCCAGGTTTCCCTTCACATCTACGGAATGTTCTAAAGTCGTGAACAAGGGCCCCTCGCCGGTTTAAAAACATCTTTTTGGATTGTGATTAATGCAGGAAGAAGCAGCTTGGTAGCGCAGGATCTAATTGGCTCGGCTGTTTTTGGATTACAGTGATTGAGAAAATAGGCCAGGAAGAAAGCGGGTAGAGCGTGCCAGCGTCTGAGACTTTTATTTATCACGCCGCTTGGTTAAATTCCAGCTGATTCTGTTTTAGCGCCTGGAACGTGGTCTGATTGCCAACACCAATCAGCTTTGGTGGGGTTTTTTTTGCAGGACCAGATCATAGCTGATAATAAAACGAGGATTATTGTCGATCCAGATTAGTCTCATTAATAAAGCTTTTAGAATTTTTTGTGAAATAGGCTAAAAGTTTAAGGTCCAGATTTGTCTTTCTCATTTCATCTAGTACACACAGATAATATCCAAAGCTAGAAGAATCCGGTAGGTTGTCGTTGCATTAAACACTTGGACTACACTGTATCAGAAGGACGATCTGTATCCATCACGACCGTCAGAGTGACATCACAGTTGCTCGATTGGGTTTCAATCGGATTCTCAAAATCCTTCTGTCGAAGAACTCTATTCGACGAGGTCTGTTATGGTTATGGTCCTTATGATACAGACAAAGACGTTTTAAGTGCCCACAAGCATCATAAAGAATCACTCGTGTTGACGATGTGCTGATCGATGTACTCAAAAATGTAGCATGAAAAAAAGCCCTACCATACATGATCTGAAGAATTTACTCAATACTAAGGCTCTGAGGAAGTAGAAGGAAGTGACAGAGATTATAACATCAATCTCGAATGCTACTCGACGACTCAAGGACCCTTGACCACCGTGTATTGTTTCTCCAGTCCAAGCAAGACATATGCAGAAAGACATCGGGGGTTGACGGTCTATTCGAATTTGTCGCAGTTGATTAAAGATCGATTCTTGATAAAAAAAAAACATTAAGTGTACCTTTGACTTATAGACACTTACATCTACAGTCTATACATTGTTAAATCAGTCTTGAAGGATAGAGTCCTGAAAAGAACCCAGTGTAAAAACCCTTACTCTTAAAGCTTTAGAGAAGAACAGTATGTTTTTATTTTCATCCAATTGAACAGATACAGCGCGACAGAGATGGATATTAATACGATACATAAAACTTCCAGCGTAAGAAGAAGTTAACTGATCGATTCATCAAAGTCCAGAGAATTAATTATGTTTATTGGAAGGAATTGACACACAGCATCTATCTGATCATTCCATTCTAAAGAATTATACTTAAATTATACTCACGGACTTAATAAGCGATGATGGTTTTAATTAAAACTCAAACCGTGTCACTAATTATAAAGAAAATCTAATTCCAAACATGCCGTTCTGTAACTAATCACGCCAATTTCACACTTGTCCAATTCCCCGGAATAAACAATCTTTTACCAACACAACTGTTTGTGTGTCTTCCAGGGTCTCTTAGAACAATTATTATTGGAACATTTTGAAAATCAGGAGCCGAATGTGCTGGAATCTAATTAAAATCCGGAGAAAGAGTGCAAAACAGAGAGACAGAGAGAGACAGGGGGAGAGAGAGAGAGAGAGAGAGAGAGAGAGAGAGAGAGAGAGAGAGAGAGAGAGAGAGAGAGAGAGAGAGAGACGAGAGAAGCTGAAACCGAACGACGGCGGTTCATTTTCTCTGCGAATGTTTCATTCCTCTATTCATCTCTGACACATAAATCGCATTTAGATACGGCTTCTCCGGAGGCCGGGTCTTAGGACTCCTACCCGGCGCTCCGATGTTAAATGACCTCCGAAACAATTTGATTAGAACGTTCTGCTGACGGGAGCGGATTCGTCACGGGCCGAGAGACGCTAATCATCCCAGAGCTGCCGGCGAGAGACGCGCAGAGATGCCGGATTGGGGTGGAAACGAGACTTTAAACAAAGAAATGTGCATCAACGTCGTAGATTAAGTGACAAACGTGAATAAATCAAAGGGAAAGCGGAACATGTATGGTTGCTTACAGATGACCGAATTGCAATTAGACTCCCAGCATTCTCTCCGGCGTGTAAAAATGCATCTAAACAGACCAGGATGGACGATGATTCTCGGACTGTTTCTAAACAGGGTTCATATTTATATGGATGGATAGTGGTTTATTGGGTTATGTTTGTGATATTGATGTGCTAGAAGTGACTGGATAAGGTTCTGATGGGTCGTCATGGCTATTTTTTTGCTGCCATGGTGACTGCAGTGGTGATGTAGGTAGGATCCAGGTAGTCTGACAGAAGCTGGGTGTCTTCATTGGGACATTTCTAGCCATGTGATATTATCGGTACTATTGGTCCCAGGCCGTTTAGGGTTCAGGGCTCAGAAGTTCTTCCGCATCTTCCGCATGTTCTGCATGTTCTTCCGCATGTCCATGTGGGTTTACTCCGGATGCTCTGGTATCCTCCAACAGTCCAAAAACATGCATCATTGTATCATTTTATTTTGTCGTATTTATCCACCGCACTATAGACGCCGGTCCCTGACAATATTGTCTGGCATTAAACCAGTCTAAGGTGCGAAAAAGGTTATAGACCCGTTGCTTTACGTGATCTATAAGGATGGATTCATAGTCAAATTGGTTAACAGTGACTTTCTTAAATTTCCAATCAACATTCTAACCACAAAACAAAGTAAAAGACAGAAATGTTTAACTAGCAGGTATGAAAGTGGCAGCTACGTATTTTAAAAAGCTTTGGGTTTGTCATTACTGGCATTGGCTTTAGCCAATATTGAATTCCAATATGTCAGATATAACATTTAGAACGTAGCTTGGTACAAGATATGAGTGCAGACGGGTCCTTCAGAAACAAAGCAGCTTCACCTTTTACACAAACTCTCATGTATTCAGATAAAAAAAGGGATTCGGTCAATTACTCATGATCCGCTGTATTAATAAAACATACAATATATTGCCAGAAGTATTAGTTCAATTGTCTTGACTCACATGTGAGCTTAAGTCACGTCATTGGTCTCCCATTTGCAACTAGAACAGCTTCAACTCTTCTGGGAAGGCTGGCCACAAGGGTCAGGAGTGTGTTTATGGGGATTGTTGACCATTCTTTAATAAGTGCATTTGTGACGTCACATACTGATGTTGGATGAGAAGTCCCGGCTCTCTGTCTCCGTTCTAATTCATCCCGAAGGAGTTTCTATCAGGTTGAGGTCAGGACGGTGAAGTTCATCCACACCAGACTCCATCATCCATGTCATATACTGTACAGGTGCAATTTTATCACAGTTCCAAACTGGAATTCACTGAGATCCTGAGAGTGACACTTTCTTATATATATGTTTGTAAAAACACCCTGCATGCCGAGGTGCTTCATTTTATACACCTGTTGCCATGGAAGTGATTGGAACAATTCATTCCCATCATTTGGATGTGTGAGTGAATACTTTTGGCAATATTGTGAACAAAGTAAATAATTTGGCTGCTCTCGTTAGGCACATTATATATCTGGCGTTGTTTTTACCTGACACAAACCTTCCTTTTGATATACACTTTAACACACTGGCTCATGCGCATCCTAGTGGACGATACTATAAAGACAAAATCAAGGACCCTAATTACTTTGAATAATTTGTACTCATCAGGGGGTCGTCCGAGTCCCCCTGCGTGTGATCCCAGTGTCTGTGTGGGTTTCCTCCGGGAGTTCCGGTTTCCTCCCACCATATAAAAATATGCAGCCAGGTTAATTGGAGACGCCGGGTCAACCAGCCCGCTAGTTTTACATTGAAAGGTTTAGTGTTGGACTTTAGTGTTGTTTTACTCTATAGAGAAAAATCATGGTTCTTTATTCTTCCAGTGCTGAATATACACATATTTAGTACGTATTAGATATGCTTGCGATTGATGTTGAGAGTCTGAGGACGGGTGCCCCATCCAAGATGTTTCTGTGTGCCATGCACAACATGAAAAGCTGAGAAAGGCATCGACATCACAGTCAGACTTACTTTCGGTTACATAGCATCCATACGTGTCACCAAAGATGTTTTTCAGGTCCAATCGATGGTTCATTAATTTGTAACATGTTTCATACTCAGCTGTTCTGTTTCCGTTGGATCGATAATAACAGGATTATTTTACTCTGCAGTATTGATTATATCTGACATTTACCTGACCAATCACAAACATGTAGGGACCCGGTGGGGTCAATATCCACTGTTTTACCCTGATGTGTTGTTTTAACAGTCTTCTGTACACTAATGAGATATTTTAACCATCATTTGTACCCTAATATCATGTTTTAACCTTAATCTTTACACTGATGTGATATTTCAACACTCTTTTGTGTAATAATATGATGTCGTAATAGTATTCTGTACACTAGTTTGATATTTTAATACTTTTTTGTACCATAATGTGATGTTTCAACAATCTTCTGTACACTAATGTGATGTTTTAACAATCTTTTGTACCATAGTGTGATGTTTCCACAATTTTATGTACACTAATGTTATATTTTAACAGACCCTGTTTTCTGTACCCAACTCCCAAACTTGCAATAAAAAAATATTGATTTAAAGTGTCAGAAAGCAAGTGATAGCTCAGATTGGCTTGATTAAGAGCAAGTAACATCATGAAAGTAATTTTAAAAATCTCATCAGCTCTCAAGAGCTCATCTGATAAAAGCTTCTAATGAATAAAGACATGATTAATGATCTTAATGATTTATCTTAATCATCAATCTAATCATAATTACATAGAAGGTGCTCTGTGTTTAAGGAACTGATCTTGGGCACACAATTAATTCATTAATTAGAACTGATTTGAGCTCACGCTATAGGGCCCCAATCACACACGCATGCACGCGCACGTACGCACACACACACACACACACACATTCTATCATCTAAGCATTAGATCACTGCAGCCATTAATATTAACCTCTGACACTTATCAGTTATTATTGCCTCATATATAAGGTTCACTTATTAAAAATACATAAATAAAAACAGAAAAAAGATCCTGGAACATCATTAAAACTGTCTAAACTGTCTAGAATCAAGCAACCAATGCTGGCAAAGGGCTAAAAATCTTCCATGCACTAATGAAGGTCCTGCGTTGGCATTTTCTGTCCCGAGGATCAATCCCTTCTTCTTAATTAATAGCCGACCTCGAGACCTTCAGTCTTACCAGATAGAAAGGTAAAAGATAGATCACCAAAGGACATTGATCCAGGATCGAATAGACATTGCTTGGTCGGTCCAAACTCTTTAAAACCCAATCGAGAAGACGTTCAAACTTACAGCGGTTTCATCATCCATCTCTGTCTCAGGAAAACACCAAAACCTGAATTGACAAAATCCATTTATAAGAACCTTATCTGTTCGTTTGTTTGTTTGTAATTATTTATTAACGTCGATGTTTTACTCTTTTAGGTAACATTCATGATAGGAAACGGTCGTTCATTACACAAGTCAGATCAATTTTGTATCATCAATTTGCATCACCTGCATGTTTTTGGACTGTGTAGAAACTGAAGCGCTTGGAGTAAAGCGCACAGAAAGCCCCCGGGTCTAACCGGGAATCGAACCCGGGACTCCTTGGTGAGTGCTAAGTCACAGTGACACACAAGAATGTTATCGTACTAATGAAACATGATGTTAGTGAGTCGCTAAAAAAGAGAGAAGCATGTGAGTATGAACATGATGTTTCGGGATTCGTCTTTGCTGCCAGTGAGAAGATCATCATCAAAGAATTCTGGACTGGAACCTACAGCCCTGTGTCTGAGTTCTGGCTCTCGCTGACGGGAGAATGTATTAAAAACACACACCAAAGGGAATGACTGAAGAGGAGACGCTGACTGAACAGGAGATGACTGGAAGACTTCACAACGGTTCTTAGAACCTGCAGTCATCACCTCATACACTTTATTGCCCAAAGTATAAGTTCACCTGTCTTGACTCACATATGAGCTTAAGTCACATTTCATTCTTAATCGATTGGGTTCAATATGGTGTTAGTTCAGGAATGTGTTTATAAGTATTGTTGACCATTCTTCTAGTATTTATGAGATCACATACTGATGTTGGTATGAGAAGTCCCGACTCTCTGTCTCTGTTGTAATTCATCCCAAAGGGACGGTGTGCAGGACGGTCAAGATCATCCACACCAGACTCTTGACATCCATGTCATGTACAGATGGGATCCTATCACAGTTCCACACTGGAATTCACTGACATCCTGAGAGCGACACTTTCACTCATAAATGTTTGTAAAAACGTCCTGCATGCCGAGGTGCTTTATTTTATACACCTGTGGCTATCTAAATATAGAAGAACACTTGATTGCCATCATTTGGATGGGTGAGCGAATACTTTTGGCAACATAGTGTATATCAATTTTAAACAATTTATAATCTAACTAATTCATAAATGTATTATTTATTTTGATCTGTAGATCTATTATCTGTGTTAGTTCAATGTATATTAAATCAAGGTTTTAGTAAAATTCCAGTGCGCAACACTGCTCTGTAGATTTCTGCTCTGTAGATCTAGTCACACTGTGTTTTACCAGAGGCAGCGCTGTTAAAATTCTAATTCAATTTTATTTGTCATTACACATATACAGATGTACAGTACGATGAAATGTTTCTCTTCGCATATCCCAACTTGTCTTGGAAGTCGGGGTCAGAGCGCAGGATCAGCCAACGTACGGCACCCCTGGAACATACGGGGTTAAGGGCCTTGCTCAAGGACCCAACAGTGTAGCGGAGTGTAGCAGAGCCTGGATTTGAACCATCAACGTTTGGGTTCCCAGCCCAACGCTCTACCCACTAGGATACACTGTCCCTGATCTTTGAAGTGACCGACGCTCTTCCTCATGTCTATTACATTAACACCAATGGAAAGATTTTCGATGCATTTGGTGTATAAACACGTCTCATATTCGATTATAATTTTAATTAAAATTCGATCGAAGCACTTTGGCTCGTCATACCCTCCCATGTCACTAAATCATCAACTCCTTTCAACCCTCACACTGTTCTTATTATTGGTTCACGAGCAGCTCGTGCTGCAGTCCTGTCAGCGCATGGACGTTGTTGAGCTCACGATTCTACTTTTCTCGCTCTCTCTCTCTCTTTTTTTTGTTGCTTTGACACTTTCTAGTCAGGTTGAGCCCTTCTTTTGCTTTACCTTGAGGAGTCACCCAGACGTACATGTTCGAATTTGATTAGTGGATGCTGGGAGGCATGCAGCTTGTTGATTAGAACTGTACGAGGACTGCATGATGATGGCAGTGGATGCCTCGCTGCGTTCCCTCCTTTATTCCTCTCTCCATCTCGGCGTCCCGTTTGAGGCAGCTCTCTCTCCAGAACCGTTATTCATGACCGAACTTGGTGGAGGTTGAATACTGATGTATGAAAGTAATCCCACTAATTGAGTTTTTCTTCTTTATAGTTAGTTCTTATGTTTAAAACGTCGCTATGTGTCTTTACGGCGTTCACATTCCGGTACGAACAAACATCACCATTCATCACAACCTGGGTTTAGTGGTTTTATTTTATTTCAGTACAGTGACTGCTTTGTGATTAAAATACTCTGCTGGAGATCAGAAGGTCACAGGTTCAAGCCCAACCTCTCCTAAGTTGCCATTAGTGGGCTCTTATGATGATCTCATATACAACACACAGTTTTTTTTAATCACATACACAACAGAAGATCATTTCATGTACAACGCACTGTCTACATCATATACACAACAGAGGATCTACACAACATATACAACACAGTTGTTATTTATCATATACACAAACGTGGATCAACAGTCGTCATATACAACACAGTTTTTTATCATATACACAACAGTTAATATACAGTCGTCAGATACAACACACAGTCTACATCATGTACACAACTGATGATCTACACATAATATACACAACAGAGGATCTACAGATCATTTACAACTCACAGTCTACATCATATACACAACAGAGGATCTACACAACATATACAACACACAGTCTACATCATATACACAACAGAGGATCTACACAACATATACAACACAGTTGTTTTTTATCATATACACAACCGTGGATCAACAGTCGTCATATACAACACACAGTTTATCATATACACAACAGTTGTAATAAGGTGTCAGATACAACACACAGTATATATCATATACATAACTGATGATCTACACATAATATACACAACAGAGGATCTACACATCATATACAGCACACAGTCTACATCATGCACCCAACAGAGGATCTACACATCATATACAGCACACAGTCTACATCATGCACCCAACAGAGGATCTACACATTCTATACAGCACACAGTCTACATCACATACACAACAGAGGATATACACATTCTATACAGCTCACAGTCTACATCATTTACACAACAGAGGATATACACATTCTATACAGCTCACAGTCTACATCATGCACCCAACAGAGAATCTACACATTCTATACAGCTCACAGTCTACATCATTTACACAACAGATGATCTACACATTCTATACAGCTCACAGTCTACATCATTTACACAACAGATGATCTACACATTCTATACAGCACACAGTCTACATCACATACACAACAGATGATCTACACATTCTATACAGCTCACAGTCTACATCACATACACAACAGAGGATCTACACATTCTATACAGCACACAGTCTACATCACATACACAACAGAGGATCTACACATTCTATACAGCACACAGTCTACATCATTTACCCAACAGAGGATCTACACATTCTATACAGCTCACAGTCTACATCATATACACAACAGAGGATCTACACATTCTATACAGCTCACAGTCTAGATCATATACACAACAGAGGATCTATAATTATAGACTTCACATCATTTGTTATAGACTTTACATCAGTCAGAGTCTGAGTGGTTTTATTGTCATTTCAGCTACACACAAATACAAACGGAATCAGATATAAGACACTAAATTTGATTTCCCACAGTGTGACACATAGTGTATATAAAATTTACAGAATACTCAACACCGATCATGTACGTTAAGCATTAACCACACACCACATGCAACCATCACGCCGTTGAATCAACATAACCCAGACAAGCCGGGGAAGCGAATGTCTTTCACCACAGCCATGCGGATGCGTCTTTGTGTGTCTGCAGCTGATTGTTATTTTGCTGTTGAACATTTGCTTCTGTGGCGAGGTGTGATTAAGCAACACAAAGGAACCTCGAACCAACAGCAGCGCCGCAATCAGCAGCCACACCGCCAAGACTGGCACAGATTCAGCTCGGCCAGGCGGCCTGCAGCCTCGTCGTTACATATGCTGCGAGAGCGCTCGATTGCGTTCTGACCTGGAGAGATTGGTGTTACTGAAAAACTCGTGCGATTTCAAGGATGGAAAGTGAACTGAGATGGATGAAAAACACGGTCGTGCTCTCTGGTTTCTAATAAATCATCACGAACTTTAGTTCAGGACGAATATTTACACCCGTAAGAGACCAAACGAATGTATCTATAACTCACTTAGGCTTTGAAAACAAAGCTTTTCTCAATAGTCTTGTTTCAATAATGAGGTTTTACTTAAGGACGTGGAGACGATTGGTTGCCATGTGTTTAGATTTGTGTTTAGAATCTCCGCTCAGGTACTCTTTTTATTAATTATCATTTATTTATTGTTTTCATTCAGTTTGGTCAAGGAACAGAACTTTTTTCTTTTTCTTTAGTTTATTAAAGTTGTTAGCAATAGTGCGTGTGTGCGTGTGTGTGTGTGGGTGATATTACTGTGGGCATCACTGTAGTTTAGATTTCTGTGTTTATTTCTAACTCGACTCTGTAGGTGGTTTAACTTTTAACTTTAACTACTAAATCCCGTCCGCACAATTTCTCTTATTTAGCCACAATCTTAGTACTTTACTGTCAAATTAGTTTTACATTAAATTGGAATAATTTGATCCCAGTTTAAATTACAGATGCACTGATTTCCCGTTGTTAGAGTCTTTATGGAGCGTGACCAGCCAAACATCTGCCAAGTCACCACATCTGTTTCTTCCAGCAAAATAAGTGCTCAATATCTCACTCACTATCATGTTGTATAATATAAATAAAGCGATACCAGTGTATTTTTGTGCAAGTTTAGGTGTGTGTGTGTAAATATGTATATATGGTGAGACACACTAAAGGCAAATACACTAAACACCTGAACAGATTTGTTTCAGGGTACAGAGTCAAACCAATTAATCGGGGAAAAAAAACATGCGGTGAACATGCAAACGCTGCAAACTTCCTTTCTGATTAAAGAGGTGCTCTAGTTAGTAGTCTTTCCACTATGTGTATTTCCCATCTCTCTCTCTCTCTCTCTCTCTCTCTCTCTCTCTCTCTCTCTCTCTCTGTCTCCTGGTCTCACTCATCCATCCCTCAGTTTAGTTTTCAGTCTCTGGCTTGTGGTCAATTTCAGTTGTAATTTAGACTCTGAAGTGCACCCACGCCTCTTGACACTAGCTTTTGGAAAATTGGCTATTGATGCTCACAGCACTTCTTCACTCGTACCGAGGCAATTTGGCACAGCCGTGCGAAACCGCGCTCACCCCGGTGAGCGCCATGAGTGACGTGATGAACAGCTCGAGGCCCCAAGCAAAGATTTGGTAAACGGCGAAGACGACCAGAGCGTCGAGAGACATGGGCGTTTTGGTTCTCTTGCTGATTTTCTTTTCTTCGGTTTAGAGAAACAGTTTTTAGCATCTGTGTTGTTTCCGTCGAGGTTCTGGTTGAGGGCTGGAGGTTGGAATAATCTGCCACAGTGCACATTTGTTTACCTGTCAATCGGGCGGTTGTTGTCTCACTCAGGGACTGTGTATTTTACTCTTTTTTTGGGGGGGAGGGGGGGTTGGGGGGTTGGATTGAGCTTTGTAAACCTGCTTATGTAATGCATAGCAATTCAGAAACTACAGGGATGGACATGATACTATGCGAGCTTGGAAAGTTTATTTCGGTTGCAATTTCTTTACTCGCTCTGTAGAAAGAGTGTCTATGAGAGTCTGTCCACAATCAGGATGGGATGGCGGTTGAGGGGTGAGGTGGGTTACCACATTACCAGAAAATCAAATTGTCCAGCATAGCAGAAAGCCCATAACACAAATCTAAATCTGAAGTTCCACACTGTTGTTTACTGCAACATTTGACTTTTTGTCTCTTCGAGACCTTGCAGAGGTTTGTATATTGTTTACAACCACCAAGAACAGACTAACTATGCAGTATTAAGGAGGGGGGCACAACTATGATCCAGATAACGACGGCTAATGTCGGCCCAAGAAGCAAGTGTAAGTAACGTTAATGAAATGATTCATTATTCAGAGGTAAACAACCAACCAAGAAGCAACTAATTACACGTCAATTGCCATTTATAGTCGGCGGGGGGTGGGAGGGGGGGGGGGTAATTATTAGGAGCTGGAAATAAAACTGGAGTTGTGACGAGCATCATTACTAAATGAACAGAAACAGAATTTCTTAAATAATCATTATTAATCATTTATTATTATTATTATTTCCTGGTTTAAAACTAAGCCCCTGTAGGCTGACCATTAATGGCATCACAAGTTTAGGCAACACAAAGTCAAGAAGCTAGTAGGTTATACAGTCTACATCATGTACACAACAGAGGATCTACATATCATATACAACACACAGTCTACATCATGTACACAACAGAGGATCTACATATCATATACAACACACAGTCTACATCATGTACACAACAGTGGATCTACATATCATATACAACACACAGTCTACATCATGTACACAACAGATGATCTACATATCATATACACTACAGAGGATCTACACACCTTGTACAACACACAGTGTACATCATGTACACAGCAGTGGTTCTATACATCTTGTACAACACACAGTCTACATCATGTACACAACAGATGATCTACATATCATATACACAACAGAGGATCTACACATCTACACAACAGAGGATCTACACAAGAAGCTAGTAGTTTATAACAATATTACTAATAATAATAATGTAAAACCTGAGAAGAAACCTGGTTTAGTTTTTAACTGCACTATTCGTTGTTGTTTTTTCTTCCTCTTTTGGCTGCCACTGTGGATCATTTGTCTGAGTCTTGCTTTGTCTTGCCTTCTCTCTAGACATAAATATTTTACACTCGCTTCTGTTTCTTCTTTGGGTAAGTTTTGAAAGTTTCAAATAAAAAGAACGAAAGCAACACAAATGGAGAAAAGTACTTTTGGAAGTGTTCGTTTTTGTGTAGCTGGATGTGGAGAGCTTGGAAAACTTTCTCTCTTCTGTTAACTGACGAGAGGAAAGCTAGCGGCGTTCATGCCAAGTGTTAAGAATCTTGTCCACTTGGCTTGCTTCAGTATGTTCTCTTATTTATTAGGTTGTTATTCTTACGTCTGCAGTCGTAAGCCAGACATACCAAGTATGATTCAGGAAACGTTTACACAGTGCAGGACTGTCATCCACCCTAAATAACATCTGAATGTAAAGTGGGTTCCATTTGGGGTTAGTAACTCTTTTTTTTGTTGTTGTTGATTATTTACTTCTTCAGCCAGCTCGATTCTCATCTCATTACATTAGCACAGAGTCGCTTCCCCACAGAGGCCGAATCAATTAAGATAGAGAGCGAAAGATCGTGTTTGAATTAAAATAAAGTAAATATACCGGCGCAATTAGCAGCGCCTTTCACTCACCGCTTCGGAGACGAAGTCCAATATGCTGGAGAAGAAGAGATCCTTGTAAATTAGATGTTTTTTTTTTTGTTTTGATCAGACTCTTCTCTGATGAGACCCGTTGACTTTAACTGGCTAGAGTGATGTGCAATATCAGTGAAGCACGTAAACATGAGGATTCACCATTAATGCACTTTTACTGGCTTAAATAAGGGAGATAAATGTGTGTGTGTGTGTGTGTGTGTGTGTGTGTGTGTGTGTGTGTGTGTGTGTGTGTGTGTGTTGTTTGTGACTATATATATATGTATGGCGGCACAGTGGCTGAGTGGTTCAGCACTGTCGCCTCACAGTAAGAAGTCCCGGGTTCGATCCCCGGGCCGGGACTTTTTGTGCGGAGTTTGCATGTTCTCCCCGTGTCAGCGTGGGCTTCTTCCGGGTACTCCGGTTTCCTCTCACAGTCCAAAAACATGTACTAGGTCGATCAGAAATGTGAAATTGTCCAGTAGTCTCACAAGTTCCCACCACTTACTGGTGGTTGTTGTCAGGAAGGGCATCCGGACG
>JAOTRQ010125317.1:0-18875 GCA_028565875.1 Hoplisoma paleatum | reverse complement strand
GTGCCCCCCCCCCCCCCCCCCCCCAACATCATGACGACACAAAGGAACCGCTCACACTACTCACGCCATGATGCCAGACAGGTGGAACACCTCGGCCGACAGGTACGCCAGGTAACTGTAGACGAAAACGAAGAGTGGCTCGATGACCCGGGTGTGCGAGGTAAACCGGGAGGTGAAGGCAGTCAGGAAACCGTATATGGCGCCCACCAACACGCCCCCCAGAGATACCACGAGGAATGAAACGATGCCCAAAAAGACGTCGGCTGGCTTGATCTCTTCCACCCTGGCGTACTCCTCAAACAAGTGATACAGGACCTGGAGACGGGAGGAGAGACGCACCGGGCATTCCAGATCACTGTAACTACGGCAACTTGTTATTACTGGAGCTAAAAACAAAAAACTCCAAAGTAAAAATATGAAAACATAAATTACATAAGTGACAATAAATAAAAACTTTTTTTTTTAGATTTTAAACGTCGTATTTTACACTTTAGTTAACATTCTAGACAAAAGACGGTCGTTCACCATCACACGAGTCACATCGAACACACTCATGCATGTTTTTGGACTGCGTGAGGTAGCCAGAGCACCCAGAGTAAACACAGGCAGACACGAGGAGAACATGCAAACTCCAATTAATTTGAATAATAATAAAAATAATGTAACTAAAGCAATATAAAAATAAAACATTGCAAACATGAAAGATCAATAATTACAATACAATAAACACAAGATAATAACTAAGATAAAAAATATAGATAACAAGTTAAATAGTAATAAGAAACAGAAAAGCATTATAACAGCTTATAAACATTACTAGATTGAACAGTATAATAGTTCTATATGAATAAAACTACAGTAAAATAAGGAAGCTTTGCTCCTCACCACAGTGACGGCGTCGTTGAGCAGCGACTCTCCGAACACCAGGATGTGAAGAAGCTCGTTGATGTGAATTTCCTCGAAGACGGCGAGTACGGCCACGGGGTCGACGGCGGAGATTACGGCGCCGAACAGCAGGCTGGGCAGCAGGGTGACTACTTTCAGGTTGGTACTCTCGATCTGGCACACGCCGAACAGTATGGAGCCGATGAAGAACGAATTCCAGAGCGTGCCCACCACGGCGAACATCAGGATGGTGCCCAGGTTCTCGATGAAGGGCCTGATGGGTAAGAAATAGCCGGCGTCCAGGATGATGGGTGGTAGGAGGCAGAGGAAGAAGAGCTCGGTGCCCAGCACGGGCGGAGACGCGCCCACGAGTTTCATGAGGCCACCCACCACCAGACCCACCACGATGAGGAGGCAGCTCTCAGGAACGATGGAGGACAGTCGAGGAATCAGGTGGAATCCTAAACCATCAAAACAGTAAAAAAAAAAAAAAAGTTTTATTTCTGATTATAGAAAATATTCTATTATAGTTCCGCTCTTACATAACAATGTTGTGCTTCCTTCTTTATCATCGCTATAGATTTTAGTGTTGCAATACCATTAACACTATTCCGGAGGAAGCACATGCTACAGCCATGTATTGCAATACCTTCTGTTGTGTGCCCAAGCACATAAAACAAATGAGAGAGAGAGAGAGAGAGACAGAATACTTTGTGCATTATAAACCCCAGACATTGAGCTTGAATTGATAATAGCAGTAAATGAAATGTCCTGGCAGTACCATGTAGATTCTGAACATGATGTCATAATCGGGTTCTTTCCCTCACAAACCCCCGAGAGAACAGAGGGGCTGAAGGTGCGAGGAGGACGCGAGGTTCCTAATTACACATCAGTCAAATCCGGAATACTGTGGCGTGAATGGAAAAAGTGCAGCGTCACTCTGAACACGGACCGGTGCTCGCTCTGTGTGTGTGTGTGTGTGTGTGTGTGTGTGTGTGTGTTGAAGCCGTCACACACAGACTTTAACTTTCATTTGTGAGCGAGTGAAATATTTCGTACATGCAGATAAATAATATTTAATACACATTATTCGTTCTGAAACCACGAGCTCTGAAATGTGAGAAGAAAAGAAATGGTGTTGGTTTCCACCCACTTTATCCTGGTCAGAGGTGTGGCAGGTCCGGTTCCACCAGACCATTATCTTTAACATTTTCAGAATTTAGCAGACGCTTTTATCCAAAGCGATTAACAATAGTTACACTATACGGTCTGAGCAATGCAGGGTTCAGGGCCTGGCTTAGAGGCCCCAACAGAGCCGACCTAACAGAGGTGAGATTAAAACTGGCGTCCTTCGGATAACTAGTCGTACTAGACGAGTGAGAACGGTCGTTATCGTAAATGTCCATGTTTTAAATCTGTAATCTGTAACCATGACGACGGGTCAACAGCGCCATCTGGTGATAAATAGACCCGGAAGCAAAACCTCTCTGGAAAGTGTCTGAATGGAACCCGTGATCATTTCTCTCCCTGGAGGTAGCACTAGCTCAGTGGCAGTCGATTTTACAAGAGCACGTGAAACCCTTTATAACCCCTCCTGGATTTATAATAATGAGCCTCCACAGATGGTTCGAACCTCCCTGGTGGCGAGCCAGCGCCACATTTAGTGTAAAAGTGAGTGCGACCAAGAGCTGCCAGAGCATTAAATGATCCAACAGGCGTGATGAAGTGCACGGCGATGGGAATGACCGTGCAGAAACTCTAAATGTGCGTTTATATAACGAACATGACGGATCCAAACATTCTCCACTTAGACGGCATTTAAAAAAAACTTTTGCATAGATCGGGTTATGCTGGTGGGGTTTCCTCTGCGAGATGGAGGTTAATTTTACAGGTTTCACTGAACCACCTCTGGACTAAAGTACTCGTTACTCAGAACGTGGAGGATCGTTGGCGTTTTGATTCTATAGCTCTGGATTAAATGCACATACTGATCCAGCCGCCCTGTTTGCAATGTAAATGCAGTTTGCAAAGCATGCTGGTTCGGGCCGGGCTCTTTGTGCAAGTTGAACAAAACTTTCAGTGGAGACGATGTGGTTTTGAGATTTGCATGATTAGTTGTGCATTATGTCCTTATTCCTATAGATCCTATTTCCTGTTCGACATATTTTTATCTCTTCTGGTGTAATTCGTGTAATTCAAAAGCTCTTATCTGGGGGGGGGGGGTTTCCTCCTCGAGTGTTAAACATGCCGGGCGGATCAACTCAACCAAACAAGCAGCATCTCATTAAAGATTCATTTCCATACTTAAGCACAATTGTTTTCCAGTCGAGTGTTTTTGTCGAGACATTTGTCTACGCAGCAGTAGTGATGATGATGGACAGGAACGGGTGTAAACACGGACTGAGCATGTGCAGAAGAGGGGCGAGAGTCGAGGACACGCCACTTATTTCTTAGGCCTCCGAGTCTGGGGCACCTGATCCTTCACTCAAAAAGGAATCACATGACAAAACAGGTATTCAAACACACAACCCTTTGATTGATAGTCCACGGTTTTACACACCAGCTGCTGGTTTGTGTATTTGCATGTTGAGTAAAACCCATCATACCGGTTTCTCTTCATCCCTAAAACCAAACCTTTTAGCAAAACCCCACACCAGTCATGTACAGAACACTGCCGCCCTTCTTGTGAAGCTGAAGAACTGCATTCCTGCGCGTGGCTGTGTTCGTTTACTTCCTCTTCTCGTGTAAGATCAAACATCACGTTACTATTCCACCAGTCAATAGCTTGAGGAGGAAAGTGTCGAGACCTCCGGGATTTGAACCCTCAACCTTCCGTTTGATAACTCAAAGCTCCAATACGGTCACATTTACGCTGGGTACAACATGAATGAGTATTTGGGAGGAACCGATTCTCCCACAACACTGAGCAGTGACATCACAACAACACTTTCAGTGTGACACATTTCATTCGATTGACATTCCTAATCTCGGCGTGGAAGGTTTGAAGTTTGAGGAACAGACGTTTTTGCCAATAATGTGAATCGGCATGGGTGTGGCGGTGTCGCACAAAAACTTGAACATCAACAGCAGCCATCGTTCTTAGAAAGCACAGAAGATGAATTAATTTGTTTATGATTTCACACAAGCAGTTTTCTAGAAGTCAGTCATAGAAGAGTCATTAAAGAAAAGAAAAAGCTCCTTGTTTAGTTTCAGATTGAATTTCTACCATGTGACTTCCTGTTAGTTAACGTCATGTCTGAAATTATAGAGCATTCAGGCTGTAGGACTGCTTAAGAATTTATTACCTGTATAAATGCCAACTGGTTCCGAGCTATGTGAGAGAAACGTGACACCCCAAATTCAAAGAGTGCTTATTATTATTATTATTATTATTATTATTATTATTTTAAGCTTTCTACATAATACAACACACGGGCCAATATCCTGATCATAGTGTGTCGGGTGCGGCTACAGGTTTAACACAACAGAGAAGGTGGTACCACTGAGTCATGAAGCACAACAAGAGTTTATCAGCTCCTTATCAGCCGGACTGTTGGAGTAAGGAGTAGACTGGACGTTGGTCTGACCTCCCACGCTTAAAATTATTTAGACACCTGACCACAAGCTTGAAAAACGCCACATTAAAAGTGGCGTTATTATTATGACCATAAAATGATTTATTACACCTACTCAATACTCGTCAGACTTCATATTTACAAAGTAAATAAAGGTGTTGCACCGTATCACCGGATTAAGTTCAGAAACTCCACGCAAATAAAGCCCGAGAGAAACGGTGGACGAAATGTTCGATCCTCGTCACGTTGCTACGAATCCATTGTGCCCTGCTCAAGTTGGCAAACAATGACTAACCAAAGTGCTGCTTGATGAGAACGGTTAAAGCTCGGGAGGGTTAAAAGGTTTAGATGTGATTTGTTGAGACACCGGTGATCAAATCCAAACTGCTGAAAACAAAAAGCTGCACGATGACAAAGGAGGTAGTGAAGTGAGGTTTGATCCTCACGCACAATAACAATATACGGCAAAAGATTATGGAGAGCCGACCTGGTTAACATCATATTTGTTATGAAGACTTTAAGAAGAATGGTATCTCAGGGAATGAAGCATTAAACTGTCTGCATCTATGAACCCGGCTTTGTGCTTCCCCAAACTGTCGTTCTCTAAACATCATTTGTTGTCCACATACTTCCGGCTGTAATCCTAGACTACACACGCTTGAGGTTTAACATGTTCTAGATATTTTCTGTCTTTATAATCTGGCCTGACACATTCTTATACCGTCTAGATGTTCCCGGTGTGACAATTAACTTTTGTTTAAGCACCAAAACAAACACAAACACTTTATAAATCTTGTTTAAACTTAAATATAAGGTGCAGAACTGAAGATCCAACTGTACAGCAAAATGCTATTAAGTATCAGGGCTTGATCTTTCCTTACCAAGTACGTTTTGTGCTCGCTCGGATGATGTCCCTTTTGTTAAAACAGCTTCTTAAAAGAACCATATATGTGAGGATTTATCCAAAAAAAAAAAACTTCTTTCAACTTTCACCATGGTTACTAAAACAAGGGATATCTGTGTGGATCAGGTTTGGACATGTACTTCCAGAGTTGAGGTGAGTACTTAAGGAACTCTAGTCTACTTTGGGCCTAGACACACACGAAAACATCTAGATTTTACTACAACTGTCTGAAGTCACGGATTTGACCAGGAACTAAAATATAAATAGGGCACAAATCCAGTACAGAATTAGCCAATAGACTTTGCAACAGTGAGAGTCAAAAAAAGAAGCAAACATTAGCATGAAGCTTCTTTAAAATTGATATAAACGTACAATACATGTAATAAATCTGATAAGCAGATTAAATTAAATAATTAGATATCAGTATAAATTGCACAAACAAACAAATGAAAAAGGTGAAATGTACCATTAAATTATCTGACTGCACATCAAAATGGGCATCAAAACCACTTAAACGTGCCAGACAACCGAAACAGTGTTTGAACCCCACAAATCATACATGTGTTAGAATTACAATCTCCTGGTGTTACGTAAAGGTCGGGTTCGATATTTATTAGCAGCCTGCCTGCGAGTCTACTGGATTCCAACCTGATTTATCATGTAGTGCCGGGACACCAAAGCCCACCGTAGCAAAATCGACCTATAAGATATAAGATACACACACGCCTCCTTTAATCAAGTCAAACACTTCATCTTCAATCCGGGCGTCGCTTCTCTACGCAAGGCCGTGATATCCATGGCCGCTGTCACTACCAGTCGAGGCACGAACGAGGATTCCTGGTTCCCACCCAGAAAAACGAATTTATCGTTCTGCTGCGTCACGAAAGATTTACAATCCAGTGTTCAGTCAGAAGATCAAATCACTGGTTAGAAGTTTGATTCCACATATTTTTAACAAACAAATTCTATCATAAATAAAATTATATCAGAGTAGATAGTAAAACATTTATTAGCATCAATTGTAATTTGAGTAGTTTGAAGAATTAAAGTTTTAGACATTTAACAGAAAACAGCTTATACAACCCTGCGCATGAAACGAGTTTAAATCAATACATTGTACAAACAATAATACTTTTACTTAATAATTTTACTCATAATAATGTAGCAAACTTAAGGATAATAATGATTAAATGTTGTATTGCTTTTCCCTAAAGTCCCTAAATGTTTAGGTTCCACTTTAGACCCAAATCCTGCCTGACAAGACACACGTTTTGTTAAATTATTTCTGTGTCCAAAATCTTCACATATTAAAAAACAAAAATCACAGATTCCCACAATTATTGTTAAATATATTGTTTACTTTTGTCAGATTGTAAACCAAATGACCACAGCTAGTTCTTGACCAGTAAAAAAACCAATTGCTATTCATGCTGAGTAAATGCGTTTGTGTATTGATTGGTAAGAATTGAGCGCCGTCACACATCAGTCAATGTTCTAATAAACAGGGTTCGAGGTGAAATTCCTACAGACACAGATGTGCCAACATCTGTTCACCAGTAGCACACTCACACCAAAGTAAATGCACAGCATGTACGGAGAAGTTGTGTACGCATCACACACACACACACACACACACACACACAAAATAGATTAGTGCCGAAATAATAAAGAACCAGCAGGTTTCGATTCAGATCGCACACATTCCACACAGACACGATTTCCTGAACCATGCATGACAAGGAAAAAGTGTTTCTGAACCAAATAATGAAAAAACATTTAAAGATTAATTCATTGTAAAAAAATACTTGAACACTTGGTCTATAAATGTGACATGATGTTTGGATGCATCAACAATAACTGTCAACTTTGCTATGAGTGGCGGCACAGTGGCTCGGTCAGCAAGTACCGGGTTCAATTCCCGGATATAGCCTGGGCTTTCTGTGTGGAACTTGCTTGTTCTCCCTGTGTCTGTGTTGTTTACTCCAGGCACTCTGGTTTCCTCCTACAGTCCAAAAACGTGCAGGTAAGGTAAATTGAAGATACAAAATGATTCGTGCTCAGGTATTGGTGGCAGGATAAAAGTTTTATTATAGAATACTTCAGAAAACTAGAACTGTTTATAACTGTTCATTACTGCTTCATGTGGGCTGAAAAACAGCCACAGTTGTCGGTCTCCAGTTTGCACTTTCCCAAACCGCTGCACATTATAGCACGACATTTAATGCACTAAATCATGAAGTTGTAGACACAAAGCTCGTCTGTCCTTCTAGAATCTTTCTGAGACTAGCACACCAACCCGAGCTGACCTTTCTCAGCCCACATAAATAGGTGACATTTCATTCTGCCTGGTTTAACAGAGCAGCCTGCAACTTTTAAAGCCAATTGTTTTTGTACTGTTGTTGTTTGTAGTAGCTCCAAACTGACCATCAGAAGCTTGACAGACCTTCAGTGCGCCGGACGAGGCATATTAGTGTCGATTGTGCATTTCTACAACATCCAAAACTATAAAACACATCTAAGTACATGTCTGTATAGAGAACATTCATCGTTCAACCTTTCATTTAATCTCATAAAGAAGCTGCGTGAAGAAATCCCTATTTATCAGAAACATGTCAGTATTGTTCTGATCCTCTAGTCAGAGGTCATTCAGGACGAGAAGCTACGTATAAATGAATAAACGAATCGCGGACGTGGGATGCATTCTCCTATTTATCTGGGCGTGCTGTCTGCACAGATATGTTCAGGAACTGCTGTTTGTGATTTATTGTGGAGGTCATGTTGTAGTTTATGTGGGTGAGATATTCTTCACAACTCTTCTAACCAAACACGCAGCGTAAAAGATGCACCAGATTTGGAAGCTTTTTTTCTGTTTTAAAACCGCCAAAACATAATTGCGACGAGACGTCCTATTTATCCAGACTTGGGACTGGCACAATAGTATACAGCAAAGTAGTGGCTAGGATGTCATCTAACCAGCCGGGAGGTTCCGACTCTCAGAGCTGGTGTGTACAGCACTCAGGTAAAAGTACTCGACTTGTGGTTAAAGTACTAAACTTTGTTTAACGAACACTAAACTTCGGTGTTGTGTTTCAGTATTTCAGTCCATTTTCTATTTAAATGTGTCTGGTAACAGGACACGGTTGTTCCCGTTCAGTTCTCTTTGCTCTGTGTATTTAAAGTGCAAGACTTAAATTCTCAGGACACCCGAGTGTTACTGCTGTGCTAAGCCCGGTCTCATACACCAAGGCTCGTGGGTTCGAACCCTGTCCGTTTGGACTGTCCGTTTGTGTGTGTGTGTGTGTGTGTGTGTGTGTAACTGTGCCCTGGTGTTTAGAGACCTGGGCTTGCGATCAGACAGCTGTTGATTCGATTATAATGACCGAAGCGCAGGCAGCCCTAACTGCTCCCAGGGTGCTGTGGCAAGGGCTGCCTAACGTCCCGGTGCCCACGTGCTCACTACCGCCCCCTCCCAGCATGTGTTACAAACTTACACGCGACGCATAGCAAACACTTAACATTGAGAACGTGAGAAGTTCCGTCCCGAACCCACCAGACTTACCGAGCTTCATGAGGGATGCCAGGAGGATCCAGAGCACGATGGCGAACGGATGATGGACGTGTTCGTAATCGAAAGCCAGGACCGGAAAAGCTTTTTGGGTGAAATTGGCCTTATGACTGCCGTGTCCCGAAGTGCCGTGATTGTTGCCCGACTGACCGGAGGAGATGTCCGGGGAACTGGTGCGCACCGTCGCCCCACAGACCAGAACCAGAACCAGCACCCGCAGCGCTGCTGAGGCTCGTGCGTTCACCTCCATGTCGGAAGTTCTTACAGACGGGACGATCCGCTTCAGCGACGGTTCCTCGAGAGCATCTTGGTTCAACTCGGTGGTACTGAACGGTTCACTGGGTCGAACCGGACCTACTTCCTAGTCGGGTCCCGGACAGACAGACAGGATAAAGCTTGTTAGCCAAGAATGCTAACTTACTTCGTGTTAGGTTCGTGTCAGCCGAACGCTCGCGAGTGTCTCGTCACTTCACCGGGACTCAAACGTTCCCGTACGAACCCCGAATATCACCAACAATTATTATTAATATCGTTTTAAACTCGGTGTGATCGAATATTAGCCTAAAGTGGCTTAAAAAAGACCAGGAAAAGTTTCTCAGGCAGCGGCAGCAGCATCGGTAGTAGCAGCGCTCGCGCACCGACCGTTGGAGTTCGTCATTTTGAATTAAGCGCGAGACCAACCGTCAGAATTTTTCACAAACGGACCGAACGCTCGAATCGGGTCGATCACACGGTCCATGTCCGGAGTTCGGACCGGTCCTTCCTGGGTTCTGAAGCGCCCCACACAGGCGGAGTCACGGTCAGGTAGGCGGCGGGTGAGTCGTCGGTCGTCGCGCGGTGTCCATGGCTGTCGGTCGGTCGGTGTGTGAAGCCACCGGTTTAAATACGGGGAACTAAAACACACCCACGAGAGCCGACAGACGGACTGAAGGACGAGACGAGACGGTGCGGAACACCGGAGGGTGAAAATAAAAAAAACCGACGTCGCTAATTTCGGTGCTGCGGCGACATCTAGTGGGAAGGAGAGTCCCGGTGACCTTCACCATGTAACGGGGAGGGGGGGGGGCATTTAATGGCCGCGTTTCAAACCGCATAGCAGTACATCTAAGAAAGTTCCAGAAACGGAACTCAGGCGTCGTCCTAAACACATATAAACACATTTACGAAGCTTTACGATATCATGTTGTAGGTATCCAGGGAACTACGGGTCACTTCCGTCTCTCCGGTCATCTTGGTGGCATGTCTTCGGACTTATGTACGGAGAACATGCCAACACTGACCCAGTCTCAGTCCCTTCCGGAGCTCGAAACCTTTACTTCTTGCTGTAAAGGCTGTCGCCCTGACGTGCACCTCCAGCGTATTGTAACCGCATGTTAGTGCACATTTGTAGTTAAAGTCGTCTCTTCCTGTAGACGTTTCGTTTACAATCGGACGTTTACAATCAATCAATTTCGATCAGATTAAATCGTCACTAAAACCCGAGAGTAAACGCAAACGGCACAGAACCCTCAGACACTCGGTTCCCTCTAGTGTCGTGGAGGTGAATTACTCTGCCGTGCAAATGACCTTGACACAGAACTATAAAAGTGGCGTCGTAATTTTCATCCATTTATCGTAACCGATTCGCCAGCGCTTAATCCTGTTTAGGGTCACGCACTGGGCGAATACACAGAACACCTGAACAGGTCACCAGTGTGTTGCGATGTTGCCAAATTAAATACAAAACTGATGTGTGTATTTAAGATTTAAGTTGTGTGACAATCGTTTCTTGTCATGATTGTAACCAAGAGTGCAAGACGTGTTGTTGAAGTCTGAATAATTAAATAAGATAAACGTCTCGCTAATTACAGAGTCGATTTTATTCACTTTGCTGTAAACACAATCGCCTCTGGATCCTCCAGATCCTCTCATGATCCTCATGATCCTCCTGAACAAAATGCTGCACTGCAGTTTGGACCTCAGCTACGAGGTTCAGATCAAGCTTTCATTTTTTTTACCAGCTAATATGATTTAGTTCTATTTTTGGAAACCTGACTGTGTGGGTTTATGTAACCTGGTTACTAACTGATATTTATCTGATCTGATAGAGAAACGTCTGCTGAGATAAACGCACTTCTCACAGCCGCGTTACATAATGCTGGTACTTTAGTGCTGATGCATTCTGGTCCTACACTTGCAGCGTACGTTATTCATGATGCTCACCTTCACAGGAGATGAAAAAAGTACCTGAGACGCGTATCGTCCCGGGTGTGTCTGCGTGAGTTTCCTCCGGGAGCTCCGGTTTCTTTGCACTTCTTAATTCCTAAGTATTATAAATTGTAAATAAAGAAAGCAATAAACAGAACGGAGTCCAGTTATTAATTTAAGTTGAATACATAAATCAGAATGTCCTTTATTATCCTGCACAGACCTTTTCAAATGCACACACACGATCTATTAAAAACACATAAAAGCCATGAAATAGAATGAAATCGACTCAGATGAGTTATAATTCCTCACCAGACTTGCACAGGCGTCTCATAAATGATGTGTTTGGTTCTCCTCGAACCCGGAGCAAAACGATTTAATGAGTTGACTTTTTGTGTGTGTTTGTGCCGGAGGTGTAAACATTGTTTTCATGGTGAAGAGAGCAAAACACAGTTCAGATAAAGTCGATCTTTTTGTTCAAGCTCATGGTGTATGTTTATGGACTTTCTGTGTGTGTGTGTGTGTGTGTGTGTGTGTGTGTGTGTGTGTGTGTGTGTGTGTACTGTGAGCTCAGTGAGGAATTATACTAATAATCGTAACGTCTGACCACAGGTGGAGTCAAGCGAGAGACAAACATGTGTGTTTGTTTGTTCCTGTTCTGCACGGTCGTGTGTTTACGTGTTTGGACGTCTGTGTTTATCCAAATGATTCCAACCTAAACGAATTACTTTTATTGTCACGTCACTCGATAACACGAGTGTGAGAGGGGAGTGAAAATACTGAGTGCATCATCCATCACACAAAACACAATTTAATAAAAACTGTTGTATACTCACCTAGTGTAGGTGACAAAATGCATACGAGTGCTGCTCACCTGTTGGATGGGGGATCAAATTCTCAGATTCTTATTCTTTTATTTCCACATGGTCACGTTGTTTTGTGATTGGAACGCCGGTGTTAAATGCTGTGTCAGCAAGTGTTGAACCCCCCCCCCCCTCGCAGTTGGTGTGTGTCGGTGTGTTGTTGGATCATCAGGACTGAATCAGCGTCAGAAGGAGAACGAGGGCTGGAATTACACCCATTGTGTTCTCAGTGCATGACGTAAACACAGCATGGTGGCGTGCCGTATATTTTCGGATCTGGGCTCATTATAATGATCAGCTCGGTCCCGTGTTCAGTGTGTATAAGTGCTGTGTTTGGGTTTATCTGTGTGTGTGTGTGTGTGTGTAGTTATAATGATGTTTACCGTCCAGGGAAACTAAAATTAACCCTCAGACATGAACACGTTGAGCAGACAGACAAGGCCGAGCAGACGTGATGTACAGTAACCAGATTAATCACCGTCTTTGGGTTAAATGATATCAACACAATTTATGACAAACAATTTAAGCTGTTTTGTGCAGTCGATTGTGTCGACCGCTGCACTAGTGCAACAATCACTCTGCACACATGTAACACAAACCAGGTTCAGTTCACTTTGGACACTTTAGACACGCCACCATTTTAACTGCTTATTTTTGCATATACACTTTATATTGTTTTTTTATTTATTTTTGGTCAATACTGTAATTTTTTTTAAATGTTTGTACTTTATTGTGATTTGTTGTGCACTTAGGTTCATGTTTTTTGTTGTGTTGTAATGTCGCCTTACTTTAATTTATTATTATTAAACTATTACACTGTCATCATTTGTATGATTTGCTTTTTTACAATTAAAAGCATTTCGTTTCTCATTAGACAGTCAACATTTAAACATTTAAATTATAGTTCATTATATTTTATTTCTACTTTTAAAACTACTATATATTTGTTTGTTAGTTTTTTTGTCCACTACAATAAAAAGTGTATTTATATCACAAACCTCCTCCTGATAAACTGAGATCTTACAGGATTTATATGAGTCTACTGCCCTCTCGTGGACAGTTTCGGAACTTGACAGTTAAGTATATGTGGACATTTGCACCTCCTGCTGCGTCAGCAAATAAAAAGAAACGTGCTCCATCAGCTGAGGCGTTCTCATGTCAAAAGCCAGATCAGATATCCCAGAATTCCGTGTGTCACCGTGTCGTCCCACATCAGAGAGCCGCGGCGGGGCCGGACTATAACCGGACCTTCCCTCACCGCGGCGTGACCACAGTTTGCACACCACCGTCAGCTCGGGATCAGAATAGAAGCTATTTGTGGAGTCACAAAAATGTCAGTTTCCAAGGTCAAGGCCGAGTATAAACGGTACTTATACGGTATTTATATTACATACTGTATATAAGCACGAACGTTTATATGTAGCTGTGGGATGGGAGAGGAAATCACGCGATTCCAGTCTGGATTTAGCGCCGTCTAGTTTGGATGCGGCATGAAGGAACGTGTTCGTATTTGTAACAGTAATTCAGTTTAATTCCTCATGAGTGGAACATCGTATACAGCACCCACCTTGACCCTGACCAGTGTAAAGGACTGAGACGTGTGTGTGTGTGTGTGTGTGTGTGTGTGTGTGTGTGTGTGTGTGTGTGAAAGTGAGTCATGATTTATAGAAGAGAAGACTGTCTGAAGGTCTGAGTCACGAGTCACTGCGGCACACACACACACACACACACACACACACACACACACACACGCCGTAATCACTACCACAAATTGTTAGAACAACACAGAGCTGCTATCATTGCAGCTTAAGACCCGAAAGTAAATCCCTGTATGTCATTTCCACACAGACCTGGTCAGGGTCTCGGTGCCTCGGAGGTGCAACAGTGTTACTGAGATTCTTTTAGCAATGAAACCTCGAACCCGAGCCAGAAAGTCACAACACAAGCAGCCAGAACTGTAAACATCCCGACGACATGTTACGGTGTCGTTACCGGGGTCGGATTTGATGCTTCGACCCTTCTTATTCCGAATGGTCTGGAGGAAACCGGAGCGCCCGCAGGAAAGGCGTGCTGAGAGAGGAGAACATGCACCGAACGCCACATAAAAAGAACCCGAACCACTCCGGCCTTTCGAACCCAGAACCTTTTAGCTTGTAAATCTGCTACTGTGGGGTGATTGTGCTAGCCACGTAGCTACACTTTATATTCCTGTAATACTCCCTGGATCTTAGGGCCCCCTGGTGTTCGACTCTGGGATAAACCGACTGACTCGTGTTTTGCAGAGATGGGTGACAGGAAATCCCCCTCCGTGCTGAAGCTCCTGCTGTCGTGACTTCCTGTCTGTGTGCTGTTAACACGGCGTCAGATAAAAGCTTAGTGGTGTGAACGGATACGAGAGACGAGAGAACACATACGGCCCGCGGGTAGAACGACCACCTTCATACCAGCAGCCTAAAAAACCCTAAAAATAACACACACACACACACACACACACACACACACACACAAATCGGACATCCTTCTCTAAACGGAACAGGATGAAAGAAGGACGCACTTACAAACAGGGCAAAAGTATTGGGACGCCTCTTCTGAATAGTGATTTACATTTATATTGATGACAGTTGCAGTATTTTCACCGATTGAGGGTCGGTTGAGCATTTTAACGTCACCGGGTCGTAACCATGACAGCAAACGTTCATCCGTTCATCACACAAGAGTCACATCAAACACACTCGTGGACAATTTTGGTCTCTTCGATTTGCCTTATCTGCATGTTTTTGGATTGTGGGAGGAAACTATAGTCGACCAAACCGAGGACATGGGGAGAACATGCTAATTCCGCACAGGAATGGAACCCGGGACTTCTCGCTGTAAGGCATGACAGTGCTGAACCACTAAACCCACCGTGTAATAATGATCATGTTTATGTTGACATCTACAGTGAGAATGATTCCTCGTACACCCGGTGATGTAACGATTGTGACGGTAACCGTGAGCGACGACGGGCCGGTTCTCCGCTGTCGGTTCTTTATTGTTTAGCTTTAGCACGCAGGAATCGTTTGGCCGGATGAGAACGAGTCTTACGAGTCTTACGCGTGTGCGAAGTGTTTTTCTCTCTCAGCCTGAGAATCATTAACGTCACGCCGAGTGCTGACTCGGTGTTACAGGACTCGAACCCTCGGCACTCTGTTTATTATTTACTCCGTCAGAAATCACCCCCGGCGGTGCAGCCGCGGACAGATGTGCAGCCTCAAAACAAGAGATTTAAGCACAGCAGGGGGGTAAATTAATCGTTACAGTCTAATAACTTCTCCTAATATTATATTATATAACTATCACTATTATTACTATTATACTTATCTGTGTGGGTTACTTCTGGATACTCAGGTTTCATCCTACAGACCAAAGACATGTCACAGTTGGACACATACTGGGAGAATGTTGCACTAAACACCTGAACAGGTTCCCAGTTTTCTTGTCCCAGTTGTGAGTACACATACACACACACATACACACACACACACACACACACACACACACACACACACACACACACACACACATAGTACATAAACGCAGTGTGAAGACGTCCAGGTAGATTTTGGGTCCTAAAGACACACACGTGTGTAGAGGGTCTAAAGGAAGTATCACACCCCCGTCACGCCCCCCGTCATGCCCCCATTACGCACCAGAGAGCAAATAAAACAGGATCCAGGAACACACAAACACACAAACACTCGACCATCTTGTCTTTACAAGCCCCGTCCACTTACTCGAGTGTTTACGGACGCCGCCACACCGCCGCCGCACCGCCGCTCTTCCTGTCCGAATCCCAAATAAAGAAGTGACACCTGGAGGATCCTCACAATGGTCCAGAGAAAACCCCACTGAACCATGTTCGAACCGTGAACCACGCTCGTCCCTCAGATCTCCACCGCTGGAGCGTGACGTGGTCAAAACAACAGAAACCAACGAAAATTTTTTGCAGAATAACATTGAAGGAACGTTCTAGGTTCTACGTATGTTCTAATGAAACATTTCCACAACCAAATGAAAACGTTCAGAGAAAATCATTTAAAAATAAAAAGTACAAAAATTTAGAAAGAAACTTTCTTAATTAATTTATTATTTAATTATGTTTAAGTCGTGTTTTGACATAAATGTCAAAACTGTTCTGAGAACGTTAAGAAAATTGAATTAAAGACGGTTCCCAGAACCAAAATAGATTGTTTAAAACTTACTTAACTTAGAGTTTCTACAGATTTTATCTCTGTACAAGTTTATCTTTTAAATTATGAAAATAATGAATCCACTCGTCATGTTTGTATTACGCAGACGAGACACACAGCGCCCCCTTCTGTTAAAACTCGGAGTGCATTCTACATGAGGTACTTTTTGTCCGTCATCGCTTCAGGTTCCTCGTCTGTTATCTTCCAGACTTCAGCGAGGAACGAGGGTCCCGATCTCACTTCCATGTAATCCTCAGATGTTTGAGGAACCCGACGTTCCTGCCAAAGCCGCTGGCTCTAATATAAATCAGCCGGCTCTGAGGATCCCGGGAAGAGCCGGGGCCCAAGCCTGGGCCGGAACCGGGGCCGGAACCGTGAACTGGAATAACCCTCACAGATCTCTCCCACATCTCCAGCACCCGCTCACAGAGAGACGAGGTTCGAGATCTGCAGGATTCGGAGCCGCTTCGGTCCCGTTACCGGACAGACAGAAAGACAGATAAAAGAGACAGACGGTCAAAGAGACAGACAGACAGACAGACAGTTAGATGTATGGATGATTGGACAGACAGTTAGACAGATAAGTATTTGATCTATTCCGGAGTAACGGAACCGTTTCTTCTGGTTTCGTCTCGGCTCTGAGATCCGTGGCGTTCCACTCGAGCCCCCGCGGCGGATCCACACTCCAAACAAAAGAGCACTACAGGGGGAAGGGTGAGGTCAGAGGTCAGGGTTAGGTAAAAATAAAAGCCGTGTCGACCCTCCGCAGACCCGCTGACCCGAGCGAGTCAGGAGCGAGTCGGGAAACGAGTCGGGAAACTCGCCCGAACTCGCCCGGGTCTCGAAGCCGCCGTGTGAAAGGACATCAGAGAACCCGCCACACAATGGCCACACCCGCCGCCGCCCGTTATCATGAGCTCACTTCCTGCACAGGTGCTCAGTGGCGGCTGTGGCTTTATTGTTCAGCGACTTTAATAACCAAATAAAACATTTTCATCCAAAACTTTATATTAACCTTCATTCAACAGCTGGTTAATCACACACCCGGGCGCTCTGTACACCTCTCAATACAACGGGTCCGGAGGTCCTTTACACCGTTTTAAACAGGCATGTTTACATCTGAGTCTCAGGACCAGTTAGAATCTCAGCTACCATTCCAAAGACATTCTGAGTTTGTCAATGCACTGATGAACTTTGTTACATCACAACGGTTTTCTGAAGCAGTCCTGAGAACGTTTCATTTAATAAAGAAACTTATTATTATTATAGTTTTATTATTGTGTTATTATAATTATTTATACATTTGTTCTTATACTTGTTATACTGCATTGGTGCTGTGTTGTTTTTATTATTATTATTATTATTATTATTATTATTATTGCTTTGTTATAAGTTATATATATATATACAGTTATATTCTTTTGTATTATTATTGTTGTTATTATTATGTTGGTTGTTATTATTACTTTGTTGTTGTTGTTGTTGTTGTTGTTGTTGTTGTTATTATTATTATTATTATTACACATTAACAGCAGAAGTTTAGTCGGTGATTATTTTATCTGAAGCTACTTTGGCCTCTCACGTCTCGGCACAGACGCTCGTGAACCGGACCAAACGCCGTCTGGACATCAACTAAACGTCTGGCCAGCATCTGCTGAACATGAGGAAGAGGAGGAGGAGGAGGAAGAGGAGGAAGAGGTGCTGAGTTCTGCTAACTTCCTACCCTGAGGTGTAGTAATTCTGTTTGTGTGTCTGTCCATGCATCTGAACACGTGTCTGTCCGCCTGTCTGTCCAAACTGAGTACAATCATTTCAGTGATGGTCCGAATGATCCTCATCCTGTTTGGGCTGGAAGATGGAAAAGATGACACCCGACCATCCATCATCTTCCATCATCCGGTCCATATAGGAGAAATTCACCTGCACTCCTGCCAGTCTGTCTCACATCTATTGTTATTATTGCCCAACCAACAGGGGGGGGGGTTAAACCTGCAACCTTCTGATGATTAGTCCAGTACCATAACCAGACCGAAGGTCCAGGATCCAGAACCTGACTCTTTCTGGGATGACTTCCTACAGGAAGTCTGGGAGTTTTGGGGTCAGTATCGGGGTCAGCATTGGGGTCAGCATCGGGGTCAGCTTCAGGGTCATCTGGGTCACAGGTTTCCTGTTACAGATGTGATACGGAGATCAGCGGGACTGGAGACGCCGGGCAGATGTTTCACCCTGTTGTGTCCCCATCAGTCTTAAAATCGCCCCTTAAATATCAACAGGAACGTGAATGCGGTGGCTTTAGCAAGACCCGGGTTCAGGGTTCAGGGTTCGATTCTCAGGTGAGGCGATCCGAGGCCTATCTGTGTGGAGTTTGTATGTTCTCCTAGTGTCTGTGTGTCCAAAGCACATGCAGCATGGTTCATCGGAGATACTGAAAATATCCTCTGCACATGTGTGTGTGTGTGTGTGTGTGTGTGTGTGTGTGTGTGTGTGTGTGTGTGTGTGTGTGTGTGTACCCTGCGTCCGGTGCATCTTTAGTTATCCTGTCATCGAACCCGGGACGAGTCCGATGCAACCTGGGAGTGTTCATGTCTGTCACAGTGTCAAGACCAAAAAAATGAGGAACAGGTGGAGGGACCTTCACCCCCGGACCCCCCCGAGCCCCCCACCCAC
>JAOTRQ010125212.1:0-18878 GCA_028565875.1 Hoplisoma paleatum | reverse complement strand
TGTGTGTGTGTGTGTGTGTGTGTGTGTGTGTGTGTGTGTGTGTGTGTGTGTGTGTGTGTGTGTGTGTGTCTGTCTGTACCCAGCAACAGACTGGAAACCTGTTCAGGGATTCTATTATTTTATAATATAAAACTGCCATTAATGAACCTGATAAACGTGTTTACTGTAAACAAAGCGCCTCATTTGCTGATGTCATTTCCAGATACGGTCGATAAATAAACGTCCTGCACGTCTACACTGTTCAGTATTTGAAAAGTGGACTTTATTAATAACATCTATGTAATTATTTATTAAAAACAAGGACACCCTGATATGATTTCTCATTTTTTAAAATTGTAATTATAATTCATGTTGATGATTACGACGTTACACACACACACACACACAGTGTAGAATCTGGAACCACGAAGCGTCTGGAATTGAGTTGGTGCTTTACAAGGGGCCCCAGTCGAACTTCAGCTTAAGGCCCCATCAGGACTCCAGCCGAAAGTTTCCAGTTCGAGCAGATTGGCGACGTTATTATGAACAATTATCAGTAAAAACTCTTTTTCTCTCTCATGTTTATTCATATGTTTTTAATTCGTATTCACGAGTCGCAGGTCGTCCCCGGAGCTCGAGCTTCTGCAGGGTAATTTCACAGCCCCAGGGTCAAATCGCAGGGGCTTTTTCTTTTCTTTTTTAACGCTACATTACACGTCGAGATAAAGAAAAAGGAGAGAAAAAAAGTGGGGTAAAGAGAACGAGGCTGACGAGAACCCGGAGTGTGTATTAAAGAGAACGATGCACCCGGTGCCAAGAGAGATGAGCTGGAAACAGACACGTGCTGTGTTCTTTTTAAATTATTATTAATATTATTATTATTAAAGAGATTTTACCAGAGCAAGATGAAAAGAGAGAAATCAAACCTAAAAGATGGAGAGAGTGATAGAGGAGATTTGAAATATGCCGTCCTGATTCCTCTCTGTTACGCACCAACCCAACACTTCAATTGATGCTTCATTACGACATTCAGCATCATCACAAGGTTAAAACTTTTTTTAATCGCACGCCAGCTTCCTGTACGTCATCTCGTCCGTAAAGAATCCCCTCCGCCCTCCATTCCGCTCTCCCCTCGCCTCTCCGTCACCCCGCACCATCCACGATGACCAGAGACGACGTTCTTCGCCTCTCCTATCCATCACCCGGCATCATTTTATTTTTCAATTAGCACAATTACGGGACAAAGGCGAGTCGTTCACCCGCGCCAGAAAGTAATCGTGGCAGATAAACCTGAGGAGTACCTGGGGGGTGGGAGTGGGGGTGTGGGTGAGGGGGGTAGAGATCTAATTCAGTACGTACCTATACATCATTCATCCTGGGACAGGAATCATACATCTTAATGAGTCAAGTCGAACCCGAGCGCTGATGGTTCAATAAAAGAGTCACGCGCCTCTAAAGACCCTTTTGGACTTTTGATTTACTTTGATTGATAACGCGCGGGTGTTTGGGGCTGTAAATGATAGTCGCAGTCGCCCTTTTACGTACTGAGGATTCACATTTGGGACCTTTTAAAATAATAATGTTGATAATAATAACGATAATAAGTGTCTTAGTTTGTATAAAACACTTTATTCTCTCTCTCTTTTGCATAAGACTGAGCTCTAGAATTGGACTTTAGTATGTTATTTTAACCCCCCCCCCCTCTCTCCACTCCTCCCTTGGAGTTTGCATATTCTCCAGGTTCATCCGAGTAAAACCGGAGCGCCCGGAGTAAAACCCGAGCAGACACGGGGGCCGAAGGTGCCGAAAAGGTGCAAAGTGTAACACAGAAAGTCACGCCGGGTCTACACACTTAGCACTAAGCCATCATGCATGTGTGTATGTGTGTGTGTGTGTGTGTGTGTGTGTGTGTGTGTGTGTGTGTGTGTGTGTATGGTTTATATACTTGTGTATGTTGTATATCGTGTCGATCTCTCGCTTCGGTCGTATAAATTCAGGAGATTTTCAGTACAATAAAAAGATTTCTGAGATGAAACAGATTCCGGAGCATCGTGATGAAAGTCGGTGATCACGGCCGGCGCTCTTTAGCTTTATTTGATTGTACCACGTGATAATCGTGCTCATCGCGGCGGCGGAAAATCGTAATTGTTTCGCGCTTTTATGAGGACGCAGAGCTTTTGAAACGACGTCGGTTCTCCCTGTTCAACAGAGCTTGTTACATCGACAACAGCACTCGGTGTTCCACCGAAAATAAATAAATAAACAAACAAATAAATAAGTCAATTAAAAAAGCTGCGACTAAATCCACCGTGTCAGTCCGGGTGCGATTATTATCTGTGGAATCTCAAAGAAATGAGTTTAGGGTACACACACACACACACACACACACACACACATATACACATACACGACATGTTTATTGTTTATTTAATTATTAACGTTTATTCCCAACGAGTCACATCAAACACACTCGTGGACAATATCGCATCTTCAATTCGTCTCACCTGCATGTCTTTGGACTGTCTGAAGGAAACCCGGACTGAACCCATGAAAGTCCCCTGGGATTCCGGGAAATCAAACCCGGGACCTCTTGCTGTGATGCGACTATGTCTTTAGACATGCATGTCTGCGGACTGTGGGAGGAAAACCGGATTACACGGATGAAAAAAAAACACCGCTTAGAACCGTGAATAACATGCAAAGTGCACACGGAAAGAACCGGCTGGCCTTACTTGTGATGTGTGTGTGTCCTTTTTGTGTAGTCTTGTAGTCCTGCATAGACCTTAAAAACTCCCAGCATGCATCACATCATGCACATAATCACTTAAACACTGATCATCAGGTGACTCGGCATTTCGGGTTCTGTACAAACGTTGGCGTCTTTAACATCTCATTTTTACCTCGGCACCCCGCAGGAACCGAAAGGACCAGACGCGGCGCGTTACAGGTCCTCGCTCTGATAACGCGGAACACAGGCCGCGTTCGGTAAAAAGCTCCTTCCACAATAATTATTGTCGCGTTTTAGTATTCAAGCTGTGAGACCGACTTTTAAAAGTTCGAATTAACTTCTCCGACAAAATCGTCATTGAAGAGGGAAAAAAAGGTTCGATTGTGAGGGGGAATAATTGCCTGCTGGAGGAAGAACGAGGAGGAAGAGCGTCGGCCTGATTAGGAAATAAAAAAAATAGCAGGAAGCGTTTGAAATTGGCTTTATTCTAATATTCAAAGATTATAAAAAAAAATTTTATAAAACATCTTTTATTGTTTTTTATCTTACTTGTCATGGGCATGTTAAATAATTTAACATTTTTAAAGATCTGTGTGTGTGTGTGTGTGTGTGTGTGCGTGCGTGCGTGCGTGCGTGCATGTGTGTGTGTGTGGTAGGGAGGTTGAGGTGATGGTGTAAAGACTTTTGTTTTATCAGATACACATACACACACACACACACACACACACACACACACACCGATACACACACACAAACACCAAGTTTGCACACACCCTCAATCACACTCTCACACACACACACACACACACACACACACACTTACACAAATATACACAAATCTCCTGTTTTAGCAAAAGTATTCACACTCCACCAAGTACAAGTTTGCACGCACACACACACACACACACACACACACACACACACACACACACACATTATTATTAATATTTATTATGTTTGTTATGAACATTCCCACATTCATTTAAAACTGAGCCAGAAAAAGACAAACAATAAAGAAATAAACTTCCCCTAACCGACTGGATTCTGCTCCGCCCGTTATAGACAACAGTGGAGGAGTAAAGCCGAGCCCCCGTAGTGTTCGAAAACCTCCCCATAATTCACCGCTCCCCACTCGGGCGACATTCTGACCCTCACATTCCATATCAACTTCTCCTTTAATACCCACTTTATTGCCACTGTGAGGCGTCTCCGGTTCTGTCGATTGAAAGTTTTCAATCGGGCTCCAGCGCTCACTGTAGGATTGTGAGGGGTAACTTAATCCGGGCCCTGTTCCAATTCCACACAGATTCCTCACCTGGGGGGAAAAAAGAACATCATTCTGTACTGTGTGTGTGTGTGTGTGTGTGGGAGGGGGGAAGGAGCCGAAATGATTGGATTTCTTTACCCGTCGTTCGTGTATCGAAGGTATTTCAATCACGCTGCCTAAAGATGGCACGGTCGAGTTTGAATTCAGGGTCCCGGCGTGTTACCGGCATGTTACCGGTGTGTTACCGGCGTGTTACTGGATGAATAATTAGCCCCATGACTGGGATTATCTCTGTGCTTAATGTCTTCATGTAATCTGTCAGAGTTTCGTTTTTTTCGTGCCGTTTGCATGAGCGAGTGAAATCGAGCTGCTTCTATAATTAATACGATTTTGCATCACAAAGCAGCTTTTAGGATTAACAGCTTCTGGGGAAGGTGGTGAGAATGAATGCTGATGCGTCCATTTACGGCGTTTTACTCGGAGACAACGTGTCCGTATCGTTCTAAGTCTATCGATGTCGAATAAACGAGAGCGACGTTGTTCGTGAGAACGTTCGGCCCGGAGTGTCGGAGTGTGTGTGTTTATGTGCAGTCGTGGACTGAAGTCGGAGCTGAAAACGCGGCGATCATTTTATTACGGGGTGACGAAACTCTCAGATGAGAAACATGAGTACATCGAACGATAAAAGATTAAGAACGACGACGAAGCTTCTCCCCTAGTGACACCAGCGACGGGAAGTAACTAATTACATTTACTCAGCTTATTGTAATTAAAATACGTTTTTCACGCACTGAAGCGCACATTTACACACACACACACACACAAGGGGGCAGTAGTGAGCACACACGGCCTATTTTAGCCACGGCCATGTCCGCCTTCCATGTAAAAGTACTCTCTCATTTTTACTTCGACTTTAGTCGCTCGATGCTGAGATCACGTTTGGGAACGACCGCAACAAACAGGGTTGCCAGATTGTGCCGATTTGGCTTTTCAAAGGGTGCAATCTGGACAACATGTCGAACTAGATTTTACCAGCGCTAAATCTTATTTAGAGTCATGAACGGGTCTGATGCAGGGTACAGAGACAAACGCGCACACACACACACACACACACACACACACACACACTTTTTAGTATCTCCAATTAGCTTGCATTAACTTGCATTACCCGGATGAAACCCAAACAGACACGATGGAGACGATGCTAAGTCACATACAGAAAGAAACCCCGGGACTACCCATTCTAACCCGGGGACTTGTTGCCATGCGGCCCCGCTTCGAAATACTTGAATCGATTTTTACGATCATGTTATTAAAAAAAAGTGGAATCACGACATGATGTGGCGGCGACGTGTCGTCGTTCATCCCGGTGGCTCCAGATGTTGACGAGCAATCGTATAAAGAAACAGGAAAACGGACACGAAATGGATCATAATGAAATGCAAACAGTAATAAGGTAACGACATGAATGAGGTATTATATGAAAAGCGTTTCCGTGGGTAATTCATGCAGCAGATGCATGAAAATGTGTCCGGAATAAAAAGCACGCAGATGAGAATTCAGTGTTTCTATTAAGCGCCGTTATGACGAGTTTTCTGACGGTCACGTTCACGTCCAGAACGACAGAAAATGGAATAAAATAAAAGAAATAAAATAGTCGTCGACGTACAATTATTTCCGTACAGTAACGTTATACGTACGTGATTATAGATTCTAGATTGTTCCTTTCAGCATCGCTGATTAAAGAACGACGTATAAAAAACAAGCTCATGGAATCAATGACATGCTGGATATAATACTTTATTATTATTTATTAATAATTTAGCATTTCGCATTTTTTGTTTTAATTGTTGTCACGAATTCACTTCCGCGTCTCCACAGCAAAGGAATTCACGTGTTTTACGGACTATAAGACGCACTTTTATTCGTAAGGCATCTTTTTTGGTGGTCCTCACTGCCAGCGGAGTAAAAGATTTTATAACGACTTTAATCGTATTTAAAAAATAAAATATAAATATGACGTGGCTTTAATACGACGCCGTACATGTCAGACTGATACCGATATTATATTGAAGGAGGAGGGGGGGGGGTGTTTATGGTTTTGTAATTTAGGTTTGAAATAAAAAACTGCGCCGATGTGTGTGTGTGTGTGTGTTTGTGTGTCGGTGTGTGCACGTGTGCGTACCTAAATTTTGGCGGCACTTTTTTGGCGGGCAAGTAAAAAGTGCGTCTCATAGTCGGGTATATAAAATACGGTAACCTGATTTGTGCCGTACAGTACAACAAACAAACACACACATAGGGGCAGCGGTGAGAACGCACATACCTGATACAGTGTGCAGCCCTACTATAGGCACGTGGCACCCAGGAAGCGATTATGGGCACCCGTCGACCCGGCAACCGCCGGCGTCACCGTCTTTTACCTTATTACCTCACCATGTCATCTTATTACCCGATTATGTCGAGAAAAAATGTTTAAACAATCACTTTCTTTAAATCTCTGTGTCTTAAAAACCAATCCGCCCCCCCCTCCCGCCCGATCGAATCGGCCTCTTCAGCGTGACTCTCCGGTGAGCTGACCGGTGTAAATTGGACGGTGATGGACTCCGTCTTTTCTCTGTGTGGCGGTTGAGGTCATGTGTGTACGGCACCACATTTATCTCGGACTAATGACCTCAATTCCACCACCCAGTTTGTCTTTTTTTTTCTTCCTCCCTGGTACGTCTCTGATTCGGTGCTTAGAGGTTGGAGATGGAGGTCAGTGAGGGACTCGGGGCCTTTTTACTCTAATTGATGAGCCGCGCTCGTGCTCGAGCTCTCGGTGTGCCCGGTGGGGGCCCGGTGGGGCCCTGGTCTCTCGGTGTGCCCGGTGGGGCCCCCGGCGGGACCCTTCGACTCCGCAGGGTCAAACTTAGCGCGTTGTGGAACGGGTGTAGATCTCTCTCGGTGCTCATTAGCCGTTTGGTATCGAATGTTCCAGAATCTTCTCGCCCCCGCCATCGTTCACTCGGGGTGTCCAGACCGGACAGAGTTACGAAAACACCCCTATTTACCTCAACGTTTTGTTTTTGTTTGTTTGTTTGTTTTTTGTTCGGGAGCCGCCCCCAGATAGATAGACAATTAAATAGATAGATAGATAGTCAGACTGACGGACAGAGAGATAGATAGACAGATAAACAGACAGACAGACAGCTAGCTAGACATACAAATAAATATACACAGACAGACAGACAGACAGATAGACAGATAGATAGATAGCCAGGCCGACAGACAGACAGGCAGACAGACAGACAGACAGGCAGACAGGCAGACAGACAGACAGACAGACAGACAGACAGACAGACAGATAGATAGACAGATAGATAGATAGATAGATAGATAGATAGATAGATAGATAGATAGATAGATAGACGTTACCATACTAGAGCTGAAGACGACAATAGTTTAAAATACTAAATCATAAAAACCATAACCTTATATATATAGAGAGAGAGAGTTAGTTAGGTCCCAAAGCTTAATTCCAGGCAACATGAAGACAAAAGCTGCTGACACTTTATATTCATACATATTGATTAAATATATACTCAGGTGACAGTGATTTGTGTAGATATACTGTGACTTTTTTACTGCCCTAGTTATTTGTCTGGTGCAGGGAGCTTTTTTCCCCAAGAGTAACATACATTTAGGTCAACAAACTCCACCTCTAACTCCAGAGGGAGGGAGAGAATATTACCTTATGAATCACCAGCTGACTATGAAAGAATGTGGGTTTATTATGCATTGTGTGACTTGTGTTGGTTTTTGTAAATCTGTCTCTCAAGAATAACACAGCACTGCAAGAGTATAAAGTAATCTGAAAACCATTCATGTACATTAAATGTACATGTACATTGTTTCAATGGGTAAATATAAATTGTTCATTTTATTCCATTTTTTCTTTGTATATTACTTATGTTTATGTTAATATGTTTCCTTATAAAATATATACAATTTAATTTATATAGCTTTATAGCAGCCTTCATGCAACACATGTAATCTCATTTTAACACATAAAACCACACCGATTGCTTTAAATGATGCATGAAAGTTTACATTTGGTAAAGATTCAAAGATTGTGTGACTAGAATCTTTGCCAAGATGAGGGAACCAGAAAGCTGCCTTGGCTCAATTAAAAGCAATAATGTGAAGGAGCCCGGAGGTCAGCCACTGCCTGGAGATCACTCTTGATAATTTGTTACAAGCTTGTTTCTAACTGATTCTCAGCCAAGAATATTACCTTCCTCTTCAGCTAGTGCCAGTGAAAAATAGTCAATACAGATAAAAAGGCCACCTCAAAACTCGGTGCATCATTAAAAACAGAATTCAAAAGGTCGAGTACCTGCACCTTTCTGTCTAAGTATAATTTCTTAAAGTGCTCAACTCCAACCTTTATCATTTGACATGATTTTCACAACCCGAGATGTCTATTGTTGAATTATAAAGCTGTCGTTTCAAGTTCTTAGTACAGATGTTCAAAGTCAATATTTTACCTAGACCACAAAATGACATACTTTTAAATGATACCAAGTATTCCAGTGTTCAACTGGCATTTTACTTTGAATAGAAACGTGTCAGTTTGACCTTTGGAGCAAAGGAAATAAGTTTTGCATTCAAGAGTTCTTTGTAGTGTTCTCAAGTGGTAAAAATGGTGATAAAAGCATTTTGTTAGTAGTCATTGGCTTTTTTGATCCTCACTGAATGGGTACATATTTTTTTATTTAATACCTTTTAAAATCTGATCCTCATGTCATTTTCTTTAGAGAAAATTGAATACGAAAAACAGAACACCGTTATGTCTAGCAAAAGAATTTCTCATCACTTTTACAATATGGCAAAACATTGTGGTTGCTAGCATACTGTCATGCTATAGGCAGCAAAGAAGCGTAAACATCAAGTCACAAATAAATGCATTAAGAAAACAGACAAAAACTCAAACTAAGACTATTATTTATTTTACTTTGTTAAAGATCATTAACCACAGCTGCTAATCATCTTGTATAAATCTCTCTAAGCTCTGCACACCTGTGTTTATTCAATTGTTCGTGGCAGATCCTATCAAACTCAATAAAACTGGCTATGAAGATCAACTTCTTTGGCTTTGTGTGCATTTTTGTTTGTTTGTTTGTTTTTTATGTTGGAAACTTCTAAACATATTTTTATGTTGTATGTTTGGTAGACATAGAAAAACTTTACTACAAAGTTAGCAAAATTTCTGAATGACCAAAATATATTTAGTCAATCAACAATCAACAATAATGTAGCCACCCAAATGGGTGACCTTTAAATCAAAATAAATGCCTGGATAAATAAGTTTGCTCAAAGCCTGGTGGTTAGAGAACTGGGTTTGTGATTGAAAGGTTGCCAGGTCAATACCAAGAGTCAATAGGTTATGACTGAAGTGTTCCTCGGGCACTATGGTTAGAGCAACCCACTGCACTGGACGGATGTGCACATTAGTGTGTGTAAATCTGTTTCAATACACGGATTGGATTAAATGCGGAGGAATGAATCCTAAAAATGGAAAAGCACAGTGGTAAAAAAATATTCTAAATTCTAAAAAATACAGTATATATGGATTTCTTGGAAATAAACAGCTGCATTATACAATATGACTTCATATGCATAGATTGGTGTCATACAAATGTTTTGAATAAAAATGAAATAAACACACCGAGTAAGGAATGAATAATGCAGTGAAGGCTGTTTAGTGCAACAGTGAACTCCAATATCACAGCATCAGAAAGACGGAATATTATTAACAGAAAAAAATATATCATTACAGTATGTAGGAAAGAAAAGCAAACAGCCACAAAGTAAAATACACATTATACATTTTTACTTCTCACACCCCTAATCAAAAATTCATGAGTGGTTCGTCCTTGGCAGCCAAAAACAGACTCCAATTTTTGAAAAGGCTTACAATGGCAAAATCAACATGGTAGTCACTTCTGTGGGAGGGCGGGTGGGCAAAAAAGGAATGGATGAATGAAAGAAAGGAAACCACTTACATTTTATTTACAAGTATCACTAAGTAAATATTAAAATGTTACTTCAGTGGTGATGAACACTCCTCTATACAGAATGACAGAATTTTAAGCAATGACTCAGGAGATCAACCAAACAGAGGAACTTTGAGCTGAAAATCAAGTCAGACAGACAACAATCTACCCACATAAATAGTTTACGATTCGAAAGCAGATATGACTACAGTGAGGACTAATTATTGGCAACAAATCTGAAAATCCACTTAATGGCCAGTAGATAAGAACTCAGATTAAATATCTCTAAGCAAATACCAGAGTCACATTCTTCCTCTATTATATGCCATTAAAATCATGAAGAATCTTATTAAACTTAGACTAAATAAGTGTATTGATAAAGAACTGCCTACACTAATCTACACTAAGTTATAGAAAAGCCAACTAATTAAAAATATACAGTAGATCCCAATACTCTTCCACAAGCAAAAAATGGACAAGAACCGGGACTGCAGGGAACTTTTTTTACTGCTTCAAAACTCACCTGCCATTGTATAAATGTCATGATTTGGTCCCACCCCAGGATGCTGAGGATCTCTGGTGATGAACGGTGTTGTGGGTGGGTCTGGACATAGAGCTTTGGCAAGATGATTGCAGGATCATTCAAATGGCCGAATCCTATTTTGACTGACAGATTTACACTTCTTCGTTTCATGACTGTTACACCACTGGTATTCAGTGATGGAAGCAAAACTCAATAAAGTCAATAAAGGGTTTTGAGAATTGATCAAAACAACAACAATTCGGCAGAATTTGACTAGCAACCTTCTGTGGTAGCATCTAAATACAGATGTAAACGCAAGAGATGTCTAAATAGAAATTAAGAATCATGCTGGGTATGAACTGCTGGATATTGTCATGCTGGGGACAGAACTAAGCTTGAATATGGTATTTGGCACACAGACTGATTAGGTCTTATTACATTACAAAAGAAGTTTTTAAGCTATAGCTTATACCTTTTGTCAAATTATAAATTGGCTACTTAAAATTACGATTAACAATGTTGGGTTACATTTGAAGTTGAAGCTGCAATCTTGATCCCATAGTACTAGCCATTTAATAAAAACAATCGTACTAAATCAAAAATGCATACACTGTTTAAAATCATAACACACAAAACAAGTCTTTGCGTATAGATTATAGCTTTTGTCAAATTATAAATTGGCTATTTAAAGTATATAGATAATAGGCAATAGGTATAAATAGAAAAATAGCTAAAGGCAGAATTGGCCAACAAATAGTGCTTATAAACTTTATTTTGGGCATTTTGAACCTGATTTCTTTTGAATCTGACCTCACAGAAGCACAATAATCCTCATTTTTTTTATATTCGAGTGACCTAATTGCCTGTTTTTTTTTTATTTGATTCCTGCAACACATTCATAAATGATGTAACTAACAAAATAACAGTGTGAGGTTCATATAACAAAAGCTGAGAAATTGGTAACAGGTGAGGGTATAATTATTGGATAGAATAAGTGGATCCATCAAAGGAATTGCAAGCAAAATGGGTCATAGCTCACAATTCCGAGGCTCACTATTATTTTGTGTCTTGGTATTTTGTAGTACTGTAGATCAAACCAAGCTCTCGAAACCAATGATGCCATCCAAGCCAGCAGCTGCACACCATGCCCTTGAGATTAAAGCATCCCTAATTGAGGTAGCATTCAGTTCCCTAACAAGAATACAAATCCAATCCCAAACTTGTCAGGGCTTAAGGAGAAAACAGCTGTTTATCAAAGTAATAACTTTTTTCATTATTATAAAAAGCAGTCTATTTACAATTAATAAGCTTTACCTTCTAGTGACAAATAACTTAGTATTGTCTGCAAGTACATACTACATACTATTTAGTACCATATTCTGCACAGTGCTCTATACCCTCTTTATCATTCGTAAATTATGGCTCATTTCTAATGTGGTGGGGGTATGAAAGTTATTCTACTCCAAATCAGTAAAATATATAATTCTTTTTCAATTCCTGCCTTTACAAGAAAAAACATTGTAACATGCCACCACTTCACTTCCACATACAGCTGTCATAAAAAAGTGCAACAGCCCGCTTACATCCTACCATCCTTCTCAAGGGATTAGCTGTTCTCAACTGAACAGGTCAATGTTAAACCTAGTTATTTTTTTCATTGACAGGTATATTTTTACCAAGGCTATGTCTTCATGATATTGAATAAAAAAAGAATTAGTTTTAGCATAGTATTTGTGGTTCATTTTTTTTTTCATTCAACAATCAACAAAAATTAGTTAAACAGACCAAAATATGATAAAAAAAAATAAGATTCAAAAATAATTTAAAAAAAACAGCTGTGCAACAGTAACATCAGGACCACAAGATGACTTACAGACATCTTGGTATACTGGGTTTCTATGTAAATAGATTTGTACAATTGTTCAAAATAGAATAAGTATTCTTTCAATTACTTATTTTACTACAGTGCATATAACAAAATATAATTTCTTACAACATGAACATTTATCTACTTTGTGATTTCATCTATTATCATGATGACATAAAATACACACGACTGCAAGCCCAAACAGAAGAAACAACAGCCTTTACATAGTCAGTTCAGCTCTGACCCACCATGAAAGGACTACTACTACCTGTGTCCTACCTTAAAAACCATGACCTTTACAGCATGTAATTCAAATTTATATAGGCTGTAGGTTGGATTGTCCTAAATAAACAATTAAGATGTTCATAATGTTCAGCCAACACATGATCAGTATTCATCAGACCAGACATTTTTCCTCTAATGCCAGTTGTAGGTGATTCTGATGATGGACGGGTGTTATAATAGACTCAGTGACTGGCCTTGATAAATTCTCTGCCTGCCTTGCATAGTGTGCCCAGTTGAAACAAATACACCAGGACCCTGATCCTGATCAGTACAATTAACAAACTAAATACAATCAGATCTGGAATAATGATTTGTTTAAATTAAATATTGTGCCATATAAAGCTCTTCGTGTACAATACAAATAAAATGTTAAAAATTGACACCTTTTCATTCTGTAACATTGTAGATTATTGCAGTTTACATTTTAGTTTGTTCATAGTAGTCACATTTTGCTTTGATGACAGCTTTGCACATCACACATGGTCATACTTTGTAATTAGCTTTAATTTGTGTACTAAGTTTAATTGGCAATAGACTTCATGAGGGGACCTTTTGTTTCACTCTACTGTGACATCACAAACATAACCATGTACTGAATACACAAAGTCACAACACCCAGTCTGTAATGTACTAATCAGTAAAGCAGTAATTAAGATGCATGTCATTTTTTCATATATTAGGAGTAATAAATCACCGCTAGAAGAACTAAGAAAGAGCGTGATTATATTTAAAGTGCTAATTCAAGCACAGCCTTGTCTTTTCATAAAAGAAATCATGAGGACAAAAATAATCAATACACAGCTACACAGTCTTATCTCTGCAACCAGAGCAATCCTACACGAACCGTCCTTATTTCTGATGATAAGCCAGTATTAGAATGACCTAACCTGATCTGGCTTGCAGATAGCAACATCATGTTCCATAATAATATTTCAGTCAGATGTACTGTCAGATCCAGAATCACTGACGGTCTAGGTAAGATCATAAAATTTAGATGCCTTTAAGCTCAAGTCTCTTTCTAATGAGATCTGGAGATTCTAGCAAAACACCTGGAGCAAAGAACACTTCTGCAATATGGCACCAGGCTAGTGCAGTGGATAGGTAAGGAAGTCGAGACATTCTGTCTGTTGTGTATTATTGCAATTCAGACCCACCGTGACCCTGACTTTTTGCCACAGCAGATGTTGTCTGCACTGTGGATTTGGCATAGTTTTACACAACCCTCTTATTTATCTGGACTTGAGCTCATGTACTAGAAGTGAAGTGCTTGTGAATCCTCAGGGCTAGGTTGGTGCCCAACCGACCAGTGGCAAAGCCTAGGTTTTAACCAGGAAGTTTAGCCTTCTGCTGGTGTGCCACCTAGGAGCTTGATGAAGCATAAAATTAAAATGAATACTATTATGATAATAATATTAAAATCCCCATATGTGAATCATTTCAGCTGCTACAGTTAAGAGGGTCGCTATGGTGTACTGTGGTCTGAATTATTGATTTGACGCTACACTGGCATACAATGATTTGGTTTATATTGGATGGACCTTTTGATGTAATATATGGGTTGTGCATCCTAATAGCAATGGCAATTTTTGAGGGAAAACATTTAATTAATGATTCTACAGTTGTAATTTTTATTTTGTGCTATTGTTCTTTGCCAGCATGACTTAGATAGACTTCACCTAAAATAAGAATTTTGAAGAATGAATTATTTGTGATGGTCTAGTGGTTAAGCTATTTGATTAGAGATCAGAAAGTCACTAAATTTAACTCCTGTGCAACCAAGTTGCCACTGTTGGGCCACTGAGCAAAGCCAGTAACCAACAATTGTTCAAAATATGTTCCGTTGTCATTTTAAGTTGCTTCAGATAAAAGCATCTGCTAAAATATAAATGTATGTATACACGGCGGTGATAGCTTAGTGGTTAAAGTCATAGCTTAGTATTCGTCATCAGTTAAAATGCCATTACCACTTTGTTGCCACTGTTGGGTAAGGCCCTTAACCCTCAAATGCCCAAAATGGTAATTCAATGTTTGCAGCATTAAAAAGAAAAACGAAGAAATAAACAAATCTGAGTGAAAGTCTGGATTTGGCTGCATAGACAGCACTTATTGTTCTGCAGTGATTTGGCTGTAAATATATATATATTTTGCTAAGCAGCTGTGTTATTATGTTTTTTCGAGAACAATAAGGTCAGAAATGCATGTATATAAGAATGCATGTGTGCCAACATATTCTGATTTAAATAACATTATGCCCTTGTCCTATATTTTAACAACCCCATATCTGGCAAACATTCAGCAGGTCAGTGGTACAACACTGACCAGCACAGCAAAGACGATTCGAGCTTAGATCCTCGAACAGAGGATAGAACAAGTCTTCTCAGAACCGGAAAATCTGGCAAATAGTTAGCGACAATGACAAACCAAAACCTTTTTGAAATGAGGTAACGGTGCTACCCACTGAGCCATCTGTGCCCCCTCACTTATATTGCATGGATCTGAAATGTAAATTAATCACAGAAATCATTTACTAACTCTTGTGTGCTCTTTATTAAAGTCTTGTTCTTTTACAGTTCAGAACTCATGTGGAGTACCGTGCAGGATTTTCCACTGAACTCCACGTTTCGAGTCTCAAAAATTGCTGGCTAGGTGGGTTGGATGCGAGAGTAATTATCTCATTGTGTAAAAAACACATTAACTATAGAAACACTGAAAGCTGTGCAATGTCTCATCATGGATGAGAAGGAACTTTCTGTTGACTTGGACATTTATTTCTTAATCATTTTGCTGCTAAATATTGCCTAAGGCATTCTTTCCTAAAGCCGTTTCATTTATTACACCAAATAGTCTAGTGGTTTATTACAAAATGCTATCATCTTTCACAAATTCCAAACAAAGATCCCTGGGAACACTGTTGCCTCTTCAACCATGCTCCACTGTAATCAAGTTCAATATGTCTCTTCTTTGGGCATTTTGATTGTGTGGCTATTTGCTATAGCCATTGTCTGTTTTAAAAAGGTCAACTCAAACCAGTATCAGTGTAACCATAGTGACTTTATCAGCTTTAGTAAAAAGTCTAAACATTACAGTGTCTACGCTCATTAAGCTACAAAACAGGAATGGAACCTGCTCTATACAAATATAAATAGTGTTTTCAGTGAAGTCACTTTCAAGTCTATAACGAGTCATACAAGTCCCAACTTTCAGTCAGAAATTTCAGTAGTTTGCAGTCAATATTACAGTTAACAAGCTAGAGCTTGTTACAGTTAACATAGAGCACTTTGCTCAACGTTTATAAAGGACACAACTAATAGATGAGACATTATGAGAAATGGCATAGTTCACTTGTTACAATATTCTGTGGCAAAAAGCCAATCCGTTTTCTGCAAACCAGAAAACCCAGAGGGACATAGAGGGGAAATCATTTCAAACAACACTTTGACAGGAACCAGAGGTGAGAATACAGAGCTGATGGTCTTTAGAAATCATGCTACTAATCAGCACACTTTAAGACTGACCGTGCCTCCCTACATATCTGAGGCTACTTTAAACATTTATGAAGTATTTGCACTGGCAGACAACAATATCAGAGCGGGGGGTGGATGGATGTGTGTTTTACTTGCTATTGGTTTGTGAGACCTCCTGTTTGTGCTGTATTACTGCACTGTGCCCTTATGAAAGATTACATTCATATGAACTCGTCTAGCTAAAATGAATAACTGACCTTTTCCTATACACACCCAGACAAATACCATGTATATATAGCATAAAGCTTATATATTATTTACAGAATATTCAAAATATTATTACACATAATGCAATAGTTGCAAATATTTTGTTGTTTTGACATAGTGCTGTTTAGTAAATACTTTTGGATTTTTGGTTTTATATGCTGTGAGGTGATGATCTGGAATTGTGTTTATTTGTTCATTCGTTAACTTATTCATTCTGTGTTTGCTTTATTCTGGTCATGGTTTGTCTGATTCACTGGACTAAAGGCAGGGCACACCTCTGACCGTTGCAGATTCATCATAATACAGATACACACAGCAATTTAAGTAGGTACATTTTGCTCTTTTAGATGGTGTCCAAAAGACCTCTAGATGTGAGTATAATTAAACAAGTAGCTCACTGTGACACACTAGCATCTCTTCAGGGATCTGTTAATGGCATGCACCCAGTGTCTCAAACACACCACAATCTGGGTAATTCACTACTTAGTGAGTAAATAAGTAAAATAACTAAAATGTATTAACTGTAAGACACATAACGTGCTATGCTATACTACAGTTTAACCCTCCTAAAATACAGTAAGTTAACTGAATACTCTACTCTTTATTGCCCTTGGGTGTGAAATTAGTGTGTTGCTTTAGTATTAGTATTATATAAACTAGTTTGTTTGATTGCTGAAGCATTTGGCACCAGCTTGAAAAGATCTGATCCAACTAAAATCCAGACCAGTGAAATATTTATTAAAAATAAATGGATATACTGAAAGGTGTATACAGTGTTTACATCGAATCAACTGCCTCAATCAACACAAACGTCATGATGGGACCAGGTCTACACAAGTGAGTGTCTCAAACTATAGCAAAGCAACACACTTCCTCAGGACTCTTTGCACAACCTATATCTACCTGCAAACGTGAGGAGATGTGCCTAATAATTCATAACATTAAGATGAAACTAAGATCAAACTAAGATCCCCAAATTCCATGTTGCTTTGCAAAACTCACAGCTTTGCACACGTTTAATATGTTAGGTATTTAATTAGAATTTAGATTACCCTTGTGCTTTTTACACAGGAATTATGCCTCCTCATATAACCCAATCTGTGCAGTGAAACATACTTTTACACACTAGCTGGCAGCAGGACACAGTGGGCATCCCTAGCCACAGCACCCAGGGAGTAGATAAAACAACCTTGCATAAAAGGCATTTCGGTCTTGCCCTGTCGACTCGGAATCAAACCTACAACCTTCCGATCACAGGCTCATTCTTAATTTCTAGGGTCAGTCCAATCCAACCTCTCTAATGCAGCTGCACCACCCGCATCATGATGCGTAATGTGCACTGTTATTCAGACCCATCTTAAATATTATAAGTATAAAGTACCACGAACATAACAAAGTTCACGACTGAAACCTGAAACACAGATCCATGCCGACAGAGAGTGTATCTGCGTGGAGACAACAGGAGAAAAGGGGAAACATTCTCACCCATGTGGGAAGCCAGAGGCTGCCGGGGCGCTCGGGCGGATCAGCTCGCCGTTTACCGCCCGCGTTCATTTCCCGCGCAACCGCTGCTCGGGTCCGTCCGATTCAAAAGCACTGTGCTTGCTCATTTATCCCGTAATAACGAGAAGAAATTAGTGAAATTTATCAGTGCTCATTTTTACACATGAACACAGGAACGCCAGACCGGCGATTCGGACGCTCCGTGTCCAAGTTTCATCCGGATCGTTCCAGAACTCCGGTCGCTTAGGAACATAGTCTGCACGGAGATATTCCTTAGACTTGTGTAGCCTCGTAGTCCCGCCGAACTTTAGAATCGCCAGGCTTTGTATAGAAAAGAAGCTGTGAAGTTGAACAGATTGACGTGCAAATCGTCTGCAGAACGGCCGCGCCGCACAATTGCGCACGGATGCGCTCCAGAGTCCGTTCAGCACCTCTCAGCTCCGATATCCTCCAGCCCCAGAATCACACTCAACCCCACGCATCGTCACGGACACCTTCACAGCCCTGGTGTGCACCTGAGGAATAGCAACGATCTCCTGCGATGTCGAATGTCTCGCGCTCCAGGCGCTCTTTTGTGGTACGAGTGAACCTCTGCGTGCAGATTCTGGATGTTGGTGTGCTGGTGCATGACGTTCTGCGTTGATACGTTGCGAATGAGTGAGAGAAGAAAGAAAAAAACACTGGTACTGATAAAGGGCACCGGCTACCTCTTTAACACGCTTTCTCACATCGCGTGGAATTTGTGCACCAGAGGTGGTTGCATTTAACTGAATAAAGACCAGCCAACACCTCTCATACTGTATTGTTTCAGTTATGAACAGGCAATGAAACATAGTCACATTAGAACCCAGTACAATTTCTTTGTCACGACCTTTAATAAATGATGATGATTTTTACCCTTTAGTCGAAATCGACCCTGGGTCACTCTGTGGAACGTTACCGATCCCAGAGTATTTC
>JAOTRQ010125108.1:0-18880 GCA_028565875.1 Hoplisoma paleatum | reverse complement strand
GACCAATGGAATTTGGCCGACTAGTAATTTTTTCGGTCGACCAACGAATAATCGATTATTTGCGGACAGCCCTAGTAGTAACTGACTTTAAATACAATAAAAAGCTAAGGACATCCAGCTCTCTAATTTGTCGGACTCATTTTTTAAGGAATTGCTCAATTAAAATCTGCATTGTTGTCTTTTGTTGGAAAGTATTCTTTGATTTTTGAATCTCTGTTTCTTCCCACAGTCCAATGACATGTAAGCAATTTAACTGTCCATAACTGACAAACTTTGGAACTTGTGTATTTGTCATCTACTGTATTTGATCTAAATAGGCATCAAGTGTGTAAATGTGACGTTTTGATCTACATCAATAAATGCTAGTTTCCACTATTTTGTGATTTCCGGTTTGGTGGTAACATCAAATGCCTGGCTGCTGTGGTGAGCGCCCTGCCATTGGCTCTAAGTGCACTTTCCCACCTCTTTCTCCTGGGTATCGAACAGTCGTGCTGATTGTCTACAGCAGTCTGCTTAGTGATTAGAGTGACCTGTCCCTGTCTAACTGGCCCTAGGCATGGTACAGGCATGAAGCACTCACCTATAGCATGTCATAACACCAGAAAAGGGCATCTGTAAATAGCTCTGTCTGTGAAATCATGCTGTCACAATAGAGACATGGCCCTAATTGATGAGGGAAGAGAGGGTGGTGCAAAAATGAGACTAAAGAGAGAGGGAGAGGTGAGAAACAGAATGGTAAAGGGTGGAGAGTGAGTCATGCTGAATGGATTTAGGGATGAGATAATGCCTTATGTGTGGGGTGATGTCAACCTCCTGCATGCGCATGCTCAAAGTCACACGTGCTTTTAGCTTCCAACTGAACTCTTCATTGAGGACTTTTGCCCTGAGGACCTTGTTAAATTTTAAATAGACAATAATTTCAAGGATAACTAATCAATCAAATTAATAGGGCAAACTGTGGACTAGTATTCAGAATATCAAGCCCTTCACTGCCATGTTATTACTGTTGGGTTTTTGAGTATTTAAGAGTATTTGTCTCATTGAAACATATAATCGCATTGACTAGTCAGCTGTGGTCAGTAAACATCTTTACATAAGCCCTAGTTGAGGTTAGTGAGGTAATCACAGGCAGCCTATTTTGATTATTTGTCTATATAATGTGAGGGATAACAATTGACACACACACATGCACACCAATTAAAGATGGTATGTTATAATGTTTTGCCTGTTTATTTTTTATATCCATATTGATACATGCATGAATGGACAATCGGTTCAGTGGTGTGATGTCCATCTGCAGGAGGTCATTGAGAATAAAAGCTGAAACTCATTCACTCACTAAAACGGGGCACTGCTTACATAAGCTGTTTTAGCCAAAGCTAAGCCACTTACTGGATTGAGTTTGTATAAACCACAATGTATATATATTGATTGAAAAATTGACCAATAGTAAAAGCTGCTATAAAACACACAGGTAACATGGTAAATTACACAGTGCTGTAGAGTCACTGACATGTAAATACAGACATACATATACACTTACAGAGACAATGCAAACGCTTTACCAATAAGCAACATCGATCAGAACTGAGGTCATGTGCTGATTAGGTTTCTGTTGTTTTTTCTTACAGCTTAGACTTCCAGGTGTCTGTCGGTGTGAGTAGGGTTTATGATTTGAATAAGCACTTCAAATGCTTATTTCTTAATTTAAGGCTGTTTATGAGTGTTTATTTTTGTGTGAGTCTGATAGAACTTATTTTACAGGCATTTGGTTTTTATTGGACGATGTGATCTGTGGTTAATGTTTAAGCTCCAAAACGAGAGCCAACAGTAATTAGCTGGCAGTCTGCCTAAAACAATAACGCATGATCTTTTTTCATTCTGATTGGTCCAGGTCAGCATGGCGTAGATCCATATTTTGCCCATCTGGGTTTGTTATACCTATCAGCATCCTTATCAGACATGAAACGAAACGCTGAGCTCCGAAATTGTTTTGCTCACTACTCGGCTGGCCCTATTTTTGTTTTTTAATGGTGCATTATGGGAGATTTTAACTTTAATTTTAAAGGTGCATTTTTGCTCAATGATATCTTTCACAATATTATTGTACATGTCGCATTTCAGCGGAATGATATCTTCCACTATACTATTATACATGTCGTTACATTATTATGTCTGCCACCTGATATCCGGAGTAGCGCTGGACAGTGTTCAACCCGGATAGCAGTTAGACTGGGCACCACAACAGACTAAAGGATGTGGGCTGAAAAGGATACCTTATTATTGTTGCAAGTGTGGCCTCTTGTTAGCTGGTTTACAGTAGTGGAGAATGGCAGTAATAAGGCAATAATTAGTGACATTTTCATCTCTTTTTAGGTATTCGGAAATAAGATGGTTATCCCGTCCTTGGATGGCGCGCTGTTTCAGTGGAATAGGGACAGGGAGAGCATGGAGGCGGTTCCTTTTAGTGTGGAATCGCTGCTCGACTCATCTTATCGTGTTGGAGAGGACACAGTGTTGGTGGGTGGGAAATCACTTACTACATATGGTCTGGGAGCATACAGTGGCAAGGTACACTTCTACAAAGCACTGCATATAAACCATATAGATTTATTTATTTATTTATATTAGTTATTTATCATTTGTTTACATTTTGTCTCCACAGCTCAAGTATATCTGTTCATCAGTGGGTTGCAGTCACTGGGGAAAGGAAGAGACTGAGGTAGAAGACGTGCTTTTACTACAGAGAACACAGAAAACTGTCCGGGCTGTAACCCCTCGTAGTGGCTTTGAAAAGTTAGTACTTCCCTTAATGTATTATGATGAAAATTTTAACACTGGCTAAGGTTGATTTATTTTATGTATTACTACTATTAATTTATAATCATAGTGATCAGCACTGTCACCTCACAGCAAAATAGTCCAGGGTCTGACCTCCAGGTTGGATGGTAGGGCTCGCTCCTGCACCTAGCTTACTACTGTTGGTCAGTTTGACAGTTTGGCAACGTGATGATAGTAAAACATGCAAATGAACTAAAATTTGACTATTGATTTCAGAAAGTGTGCTGATGTAACTAAATAACATTTTACTAACACAGTTAGTGTTAGTAAAAATCAAGAATCCAAATCCATCGTTCTAGTCAACTGTCACAAAGTTTGTACACCTGTTAGCAAAGGGTATGTCTCTGTAATAAGGATAATTGTCAGCTTAAATTGCACACAAGCTGATTCAACATCCACTCAACTTACTTGAGAACTTTCTTAGGGCACATTGAGGAGATTTATGTTATTGTACTATAGTTATCTACTGTACATTTGACATAAATAATTATTTTCAGGTGGGCATCATACCTTTGGTTTATTTAATTAATAATGACAAATACAAACTTTATGTTCATCCTGCCCTAATAAGAGCCTCATTTTGTTCTGCCAGGTGGAACTTCAGCGTGGGAAACTTTCAGCTGAAGTTTGTTTCAGAGACCCAGACTCAGCTCAGTGTTTTTGAAGGGGAAGCAGCCAATACAGAATCACTTCATGAAGTTCAGGGAGATCTGTCCCGTGTTATCCAGGAGGAAACAGAAGCATCCAGTCAGAAACATGCCAATGCACACATTCAGACAGAAGGCATCGAGCTAGTGATCAAAGTGTCTATTCCAGACTGGAAGGTTATGGCCTTTAGCAGTGGGCCAACAGGACAGCTCATCTGGGAACATCAGGTGAACACATGTTTCGTGTTTAACCCCCCTTTATTAAAGTGTCAAAAATCATGTTTGAGAACTATAACCACTTAATGACAGTTTACGATATTTTTTACGCCAATACAGTTTACGCCAACCTATTTTATTAACTCACATTTGTGCTGTGAGGTTGGCTTTGCGCACTGATCATCTAAGTCCTTACACATTCTTACTAACCCAGCAGATTGGAATCCAAGTCTGCAGGCACTACCCAGTCATCTGCCAGAGGACATCCCGCCGAGATACAAACCTGGGAGTTTAGAATCTCAGAGCTGGTGTGCTAGAGGATTGTCCCTATTAACCTGTATAAATATATATAACAAATGTAATGACTCGCCATGAATCGATTTTTCATTGAAACTTGGTATTTTTGTTTAATTAATTGATTTAAACAGCAGAGTGCGCTGCTGCAATTAAACAAGCTGCCAAATTATCCTTTATTCAAAATGGCGTGTACCTACCTCTGCAATAAAAGGCTCTTTTATCTGTTATTTAGATCAATAAAAAAAGAATCATAAATTAAAAAAGGAATAAAGAAATATGGTGAAATTAATAAATTAAAGGAAACGTTCATATTGGTGTTTAATTTCTGCGACCTAACCATATAGGCTCTGCTTACAAATGTTTTCTCTGTAGTTTTGCACGCCCATTGCTTCGGCCTGGTTGGTGGGTGGGGGAAAGGTGACACCCATCAGTCTGTTTGATGACACACCATACACTGTTCACCCGGAAAAGGAAGCCCAGGAGGATGAAGACGACTTTATGGAGGAGGCACGTGAAGCTACAGAATCAAGTGTTTATCTGGGTAATGTGTCCTTTTTTTAAGAAATGTAAAAGTGATGAAAAAAAGAAGTACATCTCTGAGCTGTGTGTTTCTTTTTATATAGGAATGTTCCAGGGTCAGCTGTATCTGCAGTCATCAGTTCAAATGTCTGAGAAGTTTCCATCCAAAGCATTGGACAGCCACATGTCCAGCAAAGATATTACTCCTGCACCTACTGTCAAATGGAGGCCTCTTATCCGTGAGTCTGCACTTACAACATACTACAGACACTGAAAGTGTTTGCTTGCTGATACTGATAAATTGTAAAGTCAACAATTATTGCATAAAAATTTTTATTGCAAGTGTAGTGCTAAATTATATATAAAATTTAATACTGTTATATTATAGCATACATGGTGTAAAAATAATTATTAGACTTGCTCTTGATCAGATTAGCATTTAATAATCATAGAGTTAAATTTTTATTTAAATTAAGTATGGCAATGTCGAAGAGTAGAGCTACACTCTTGACATTTATGTTGTCCCTTGCAAAATAATACATTTTGTGAATTATATGTGATCTGTTAAAAGGAACAGTATTAAAAAATAGGTATTTAGCATGGTAGAGAACTGCAATAGTATTTTCAGTGTCTTGGAGGGTAGATACGTCTTTTCCAAGCAGCTTTTCTGAAGGCTCACAAGGTTCTGCATTTGGCCCTATTTAAAACATATACCCACTCTGTAAGATCATAACATAGCACTCTTATGTAGATGATAGTCGGCTTATTTTGTAATTGCCTCCCTAAGACAGTGTAATCTCAGCTCGCCTCTTGTCATGTCTTGTAGGTCTCATTATAAGTATCAGCTCATCATATGTAACCCAGCAAGCTAATATAAATCCCTAGAACCCAAGCCAAGACCTAAGTTTCTCACTTTGACTCTTAGATCTAACCATCTGATAATAAAGAATACAGTTAATGTCATCTTGGATATCAAGTCTTTGTCATTGGCTTTTGCTGCTAACCTGGGAGGATCATGCTGGTTTCTCATCTGCAGCATTTCTCACATTCAGCTAGTCCTCCTCTTTATGGAATTCACTGTGATTCTTGTTAATTATCAGACCCTTAAAACTGATTTCAAAATTCAGCAACCCGCCTGGTTTTCAGTGTTACACTGCCCATCACCACATTGCTGGGCTTTTCTTGTATGTGCTTCTTGTAGCTGTCCCTGACCATGTTTAATTTACTGCTTGCCTACAAAGCAAACCATCGCTGAGCTACCTAAAAAAGTGCATCATCAGTCAGGTGGCTATCTCTGTACTAGTACAAAGTTGGTGTAATCTGTTTGTTGACATCATAAAAGGATAACTGACCTACATTTTTTTCTCTGCTCATACTTTTAACAGGGTATTGGCAGACTTCTGCCAATTTTAGGTATTTAACTGACTTCTTAGGACATTTGAGACAATCAACTTTGTCCTCCAGTATCCACACATGCAACACATTAATACATTAATTTTATATTAATAATGGTAAATTGAAAATTACATTTAATCTTGGCTCTGCTAAGTTACCTTAGTAGGGAGCAATATAATGGATAACTGGTACAGTTATGACCACTGGCTGAATAATGACTTCTGCATACAGTATGAGAGTTTAGTACTAGTAAAAAAAAAATGTCAGCTGCTGCTCGCATGTCATAGTGCCGCTGTATCTGTTTGCTCTCTGCATGGAGTAGCCGTGGCCTTGTGATTAGACAACTGGTCTTGGGATTGGAAGGTTGCCGGTTCGATACTGAGAGTTGACAGGTCATGACTGAAGTGCCCTTGAGCAAGGCACCTAACCCCTAACTGCTTCCCCCTAAAATAACTGCTATTTATTTTGCCGTGTGTAATGGCACAGGGGTGAAAAAGTAGTACTGTTATTTAATATGAGATACCGTCTGGTGTAGATGTTTAGGACTAGACTGAGTTTGTATTTCTGTTCTTTTTCAGACTCTCCCTCTCGTACTCCGGTTCTGGTGGGCTCGGAAGAGTTTGATAAGTGTCTAAACAATGATAAGTTTTCCTATGAGGAGTACAGCAATGGGGCGTTGTCTATCCTGCAGTATCCTCATGGTAAGAATAGTGCTCTCGACATGTTTAAAAGCTAAACGTAGCATTTAATTAATTGTCTGATGATTTATAGCATTGTCACTAAGAGTTAAAACCTCCTTTTTCTGTAGACAATGGATACTATTTTACATACGGTAGTCATTACCGTGGTCGACGTGAGATGACTGCGGTGAGTGTGTTGGGTACAGATGAAGGCAGAGTCTTGAGGAGGAAAGATCCGGTGCTGCTGTTGCCGTGGTGGAAGGAGATCTTGGGCACCATCATTTTTTGCATTGCTGCTACCACTTACATTGTTCGGAAGTTCTTCCATCCCCACACAGCATACATACGGGTACGAGGGAGAGGACATGTCAGCATATTCGCACACACATTTATGATTGATGGCTAGAAGAAGCCTTTATTGAATAAATTACAATTTTCCAAATGTATTAAGTTTGCATTAAGGAAAACATACAGTTGGCTACTGCACATGTATTGAAGGGTAGCTCTGTTGGTCATGGTTTTTCTCAGTCAGTGTAGAGCTCAGTATTGGAAGAGAGGAAGCATAATGCTGTCCAGTAATTAGCTACGGTCAGCCGAGCTTTGCAATGATTTGTTTATCTGGATCTCAATGTCATGTTTTACACAGGAAACATTAATTACTCATTATAGAAAATTAATCAGTTCCGGGTTATTGCAAAAGGTCATGGAGGCTTGAGTATCTCCACTCCAACTCACTTGCATGTTTTTGGACTGTGGAAGGAAACCGGAGCACTCGAAGTAAACTCAGACAGATATGTTAAGATGATTGTCAGCTTGTACATCCTAGAGAACTTCTAAAGTGACCATGTCACCAAATAATTTATTTAGTAATCATAAAGACCATGAATGTGTTATGGGCTTTCTGTGATGTAAAGGTATCACTAAGCTAAATAAATAAATAAGCTAATTAAACAAACAGATCTTTGTTCAAGAGGAATGCCCTTACATTTTTGACAACCATGTTTCATTCTAGTGCTAACCAAGTCATGAAACAAAAATACACACCTTAAGAAAAGAATGCATGTTCATCATACTGTTTCTGTTTTTTTATAGCAGAGGAAAGAGTCTGAGACGCAGTGTCAGACAGAGAGCAAGTTTGAGCTGGAAGCTTCAGAACCCAGAGAAGCAGTTACAGACAGCCGACCCAGTGAATATGTATCCAGGTAATTGACCAAATAAAAAAAGATGTAGCCAGACTTCGGTACAGTTAGCAAAATTCTTTGTATGCGGCAGAAAATGCTTGTGTCATCAGTGTGCCTGAACAGCTGTAGCAACTGCATGAAATAGAACATATTCAAGCTCACATACTTGTATATATACACTTCTCAATAGGTAGTCCAGATTGTCCAGCATCTCTCCAGAGAGAGAAAGAGAGAATATAATCGAGTATACACGATGCAGTGAAAAAAGCTCTCATAATTAATATTGTGTTTATCAGTGTAGCCTATAAAAACTGCCCGAATGCAGGAATCGCTTTTCAAAGTGTCAATAAGTAATTTTCAAGATAGGCTGAGCTGTGTGATTAAGATCTTTCACAGAACGTTTGGTACTTCTTGCAGTATATAAAACCCACATTGCCTCTCAAGTGTGAAAGGTGTGAGGTGTGTCCAATGTGAATTACAGGCATCACTGAATAAATAATCACTTCTGGTGTGAAGACATTCGACATCTGCATAGAATTGAAAAAAATGCTTTGGATAGATTTTGTACTATTGGTGTTGAATTTGCAAGGTCGATTTACTATGTACAACGTGATCTTTTGCTATCTGTTTCAGACATAACATAATTGTACTTGGAAAAAAAACATACAAACAAACAAAATATTATCATGCACACATTGAGTGAATAGATGTCCTTGTTCGGGCAACTGGGGCACTAATACGATTTCCTCGTTCTTGAAGTTTGTTCCAAGTTACCCATGAATTGCCCTTAATACTTTCAGTGCATCTTACTTTTTTGCTTATTGTTTTTTTATGGGGTCCCTTCTGGTATACAAGATGTAACTTGACATCTCCACAAAGAGGTGTTCTTGTACAAATGTATTAATTTAATAACTAGTCTGTTAAAACGGGAAGTTTTGAGTTTTAAAAGTAATGGAAGAGCGAGGACCTGTTTAAAGCGCTTCTACAACTGTGTAATCCTGCCATGAATATTGACCAAAGGGCAAACATGGCATAAAAACAAACATACGTTTGACTTGACCATTTTGCATGTCTAAATAGCCGAATGTTTAACATGTTTCTGTTTATGATCCTTTGGGTGTCTGTGTGGTAGGTACTTGACAGACTTTGAGCCGGTGCAGTGTTTAGGAAGAGGTGGCTTTGGTGTTGTGTTTGAGGCTCGGAACAAAGTGGATGACTGCAATTATGCCATCAAGAGGATTCGCCTACCAAACAGGTAGGTGCTAGCTATTTGGCAGGTAGTAATGGTTCATGTCTAATTGATGTCAATGAAACTATTTGGGCAGCACATTGGCTAAGAGTGTAGAGCGGTTACATCACAGCAGAAACGGCCATGCAGGTGCTAAAAATATTCAGCCAGGTTAATTGAATGTTCAAAGTCAGAAAGTTTGGAAAGCATCCAACGCCACCACAATTGGGTAAATTCGATCACCAAAACATTTTGAAGTGCTGATGACTAAATGATGACGTGTTCTCAGACCGGTGTTGTTCTATGCATCACAAAGTATGTAGTGTTGGAGATTTATTAGTTTTACTAGTGTTTTAGTCCTACTCAAACAGGTTTCTTTTATTAGGCTAGAAAAACTGTAGAATTTTATTTGGATATTTAGCATATAATTTCAGGAAAAAAAACTTTTAACTTTAAAGTTTAATTATTCAGCTGCATTACAGCAAGTACATTTTTGTATACTAAGCTATAATAAGTGTCATAATACTCAAACCAACAATGACATTGTCATTGACATGCTTCAACATGCATGAAATATTTATACTACTAAAAATTCAGAGAAGTCGTACTGATCATCGCCCAGTGCTTGCTTGTCATTGACTAAAAATGCTGTTTTATTTTAAGGTCGCTTGCTAGGCAGCATTTAAAGACACTTAGGATTTCAAACAGCTCTTGGCAGAATGTACGTTAAATGCTGTTGTAGATTGCTCAATAGGATTTTAGTCACTTTTAGTGACACTTTTAGTCTTCACGTTGGTGTGGTTAAGTATTTTAATGGTGATCACGTCAGAACAGATTTGAACCTAGATGTATACGTTTGTGTTTTTTCTGCGCAGGGAAGTGGCTCGTGAAAAGGTGATGCGAGAAGTAAAGGCTTTAGCCAAACTCGAACATCCTGGCATCATTCGTTACTTTAACGCATGGCAAGAGAGCCCTCCACAGGGCTGGCAGGAGGAAATGGATGGACGTTGGCACAGGGATGCTAGGTATAATAATAATAATAATAATAATAATAATAATAATAATAATAATGAAAGCATAATTATTATTTCTTGGACATGTGTTACCACTGTCCAGGCAAAAGTACCAGTCTAGTATAGAATTAGAATTGCTAATTGTATCGTTTTTGTGTTCATCAGTGTCACTGACTGGCCTCTCAGCTCTCCTGATCACATGGAGGCTTTCTCTGTAAAGGTCCCCATCTACACTCCCTCTCCACTGGATTTGCCATGCAAGTGTTCCAACACTCTACATAAAAACACACTTGCTCAGGATCACATCTGTGTGGATGGATTAGAGCTGGACAGCATGATGTCAGAACAGGACAGTCATGCCGATGTTGATCTGGAGCTCTCGGAATCACGCCATTCTTTTGAACTCTGCCCTCCACGTGCACAGCTCCATAACGACTGCACAACCTCCTCATTTGACATAGTGTTTGAAGATTCTGGCTGTGATCAGTGCAACAACAATCCAGCACCCAGCTCGACTTTACCTGTCCAGACAATACGCCCCTTCCAGTCTAGCTCCACATCTCATGTCACTGCTTCCTCAGCACCATTCTCTTCCTCTCCTCCTCGGCCCAACACTTTAAATCTGACACCATTTGCTTCTATCCCTGTTGCACGACTGCCCCCTGCGCCCAAAGTGTACTTGTACATCCAGATGCAGCTGTGCAGAAAGGAGAACCTTAAAGACTGGATGGCACAGCGCTCACAGCCAGAGCTCCGAGAGCACTCTCAGTGTCTTGATATCTTCTTGCAGATAGCAGAGGCTGTTGACTTTATCCACAGCAAGGGGTTAATGCACAGGGACCTGAAGGTAGGATGTTCTGCAAACAAAATATACATATTTTTATAACATAAAAGTTTAACATCATTTTTTTACACTGTTGGGAAATTGAAAATCGGAATATATTATTAATGTTTACAGACCGTATTTATTAAAATGGATAAATATAGGTGGGGTTGCCACTGCCACCTCACAGCAAGAAGGACCTGTTTTTGATTCCCATGTGGGGCGATTCGGGTCTTTTCTGTTTGGAGTTTGCATGTTCTCCCTTTGTTTTTATGGTTTTACTTTGGAGACTATGATGCTTTTCCGCAGTCTAAAAACATGCAAGTGAGGTACATTTGGAGATTTTCAATGACCGTGTTTGAAATAACCCTGCAAATGTATGAATCTTGTGTAACAGGTCTGTCATGAATAAACATGCAAAACATGATGTTAAATGCAAATAACCAAACTTTAAACTCAAAACTGGGATCTTGGTGTCTGTTTTGTATTGTTTTATTGTATTGCATTGTTTATTGTTGATTCTCTGGTGTACCAGACCATAAAGCCAAGAATCAGTGATCATTTTTTACTTTGGAAATGTGATTTACCTTGCCTCTATTCTTTTCCACCTTCTCTCCTCATTTGTTTTTAGCCATCTAATATCTTTTTCACACTGGATGATGTTGTAAAGGTGGGAGACTTTGGACTTGTGACTGCTATGGATCAGGAGGAAGATGACGATGATTTAAGCAGCCTTACACCAATGCCAATGTATGCTCGCCACACTGGTCAAGTCGGAACCAAGCTTTATATGAGCCCAGAACAGGTGAGTTTGGCCCAGAGGTTCTTTTATGAGTTGTGTAGTTGGCTGATTTGCAGATGGGTCTAACTATCTATTTTTTCAGTTATCTGGAAACTCCTACTCCCACAAAGTAGATATTTACTCTCTGGGATTGATACTGTTTGAGCTGCTTTATCCATTCCCCACACAAATGGAGAGAGTTAAGGTAAGGAATTTATCTCAATATGGTTAATACAGGTTTTGTTCATGTTATAAAATGATTTTTAATTTCTATCGTTTTTTCCAGACTTTGACTGAAGTCCGGGCTTTGAAGTTTCCCAGTTCCTTTTGCAAAAGCAATGTTCGAGAGGTGGGTGTTTTTTAGTTGTACAGAGGTTCAGAAGTTTTGCCTTCAGTAAGTTTGCCTAGCCCAGCTCTTAACCCTAAAACATCAACGGCGGGTGATTATCACCCAAACAATTTTTGTCATGTGAATAATAATATTTTACTTTATTTAGAAGCGTCTTTCATGACACACAAAGACACTTTAAAACAAAAACAATAATAAAATAAAAATAAAACATTGTTTTTTAAAATTAAAACAAGAATAGTAGAATAAAATAAAAATAAAACAATAATAGTAGAAGTAAAACAGTAATAGTAATAAAATAGTAATAGACTAAAACCTAAATGATATAGCTAAGAGTTAGGAATTATTTTCATTGTGCTGCTGTTGTCCCAGTTACATGGGACTTTGGGAAGCTTCAGGATGCTCATTGATGCTCAGGAACTTGGAGCACCTGAAGGAAACCCACACAGACACAGAGAAAATTTATTGGGAGCCAATTAATTGCAGGACTTATACTGTCCTCGCCAGGACACAATGTCCAAGTAGATTTATTCTGTTACATGGCATGGAAATACTGTACTACAAAGTTTTACCATTTACAAGAGAAATACTGCCATCTACTGGGTAAATTTAAGTTTAGGTCTGGCACTAAATTAAACAGTTCATTAAAATAAGCAGAAGAACTAAATGATCTCAGATAATTCCACGTGTACCATGTTTTTTCTCCGCAAATGTACCAGTATGTGTCCAATGTGTTTTTCAGGCTCAGATGGTGCGTTCTATGCTGTCTCCGGTTCCCGCCGAGCGTCCCGAGGCTTCAGAAATCACAGAAACACCGTTGTTTCAGGACCTGGAGGTTCCCTGCAGGATGAGACAGCGTTCTCGGACTTACAGCGCATCGTCTACTGGCCGACCATCACGTCAGATATCTAACTCAAACTGAGATTGTATAGACTTGAGCATACCGAGCATCAATTGGAAAGGCCATGGCTCGTGGCCCTTCAATCTGAACATTTGAAGTTTGAAATCTGTAGTTCTTCTACAATCTGTGATGCTGATCTGTAAAAACTATGGAGCGTCACTACTTCAGTCATTCCAGTGTGAGATAATGGATAAATGAATGACTTTTGCATAGTCTCAGGCACCAAACCCACACTGTGTGTTTCTGAAATCACCTGCATTACTGCATTCACTTTACATGGCTCTGCTGGGGTCAGCTGTCTTCTTATCCAGTTGATGACCTTTACATGAGAAAATTCCAACTGATTTTATTGTTAACAGTTCCAATGATTTAGCTTTCTTTGTACTTACACTGCCATCACTTTTTTATGGAAATGAGTGAGCTGATGCACATGCTTGTTTTTTGGTGCTGAATGAAGGGTCACTAAATATTAAGTTGCCTTGGAATACTGATCACTGATTCAAAATGTACTTTATTTGTATGAACTTGATTATTCTCTCTGCTCCACAGTAAATAGACCAACTGCAAAGGAGTCTGAAAAATCTTAGTTTTTTTCAAAAAAAAAATTTTTTAGTGGACAGTAGATGACAATTTATTCCAACTTCACAACTGCAGAAAAGTGATATTGTGTCATGATTGAAGAGTTTGTTTCAGAGCAAGTTATTTGTAACAAAAAATGTATAGATGAACATTATTTTTTCTTCAATACCAAAACAGGTCTTGTACTTTATTTCAAAAGTGAGGCATAACAAATAAGAGCACATGAAAGTGATTTGATCAAGCATTTTAGATGAGAAATTATGGAGTTACATACTACAAAAACTTGTAACAAAGTAATTGCTATCATTTCTTAATAATTTTAAATAATATTTTGTCATAGATCCATTTTCTCCAACAGCTTCTTAGGAAATGACGTGACTTTAGATTGGACTAGATTAATTGATTTACTATATCAAACACTTACTGAAAATAAAGACTGATATTGTCTCTGTGTAGAAGCAGATTGTATGTACAGTTAAGTACAACTGACCTTAAGGATTATCACTTGTTCTGATCTGTTAACATTACCAATGTATATACCATACATTTGTATATACTGTATATTACTTTTAATGAGACCTCATCTTTCATGCTTTACTTTTTTTCCTGATGTTACTAAGAAGCACAGATCTGTTTATGCTTGGTTTTAAAACAAGCAATCGGCCGTTTTGTTTTGAGCTGTCAGTTTAAGGCCATAGAATAGGACAGGATATGATTTAGAGCGTTCTTCCACAACTATGTGAACGATTAATCAGTTATGTCTGTCTAGACGTCCTTTAAAAAAAAGTGTCATTAAGTAACTTTGTTTCAGTATAATGACCGATTTAAGATGTTTGCTGTTCTTTTTTTACTGTAAAGTTTTCCTGTTCTGATTCTGATGCAGTGTCATCCTGAACTGTAATCATTACTCAAGGCACAATCGTGTATTTATGTAAATATTTTTGTTTGGGTTTATTTATGTTCTTTGCAGAATCAATCCTTTTGGGTTGATAATGATGTAAAAAATGCACTTCATGCATTGAAGTGTGTTGAAATATTGTGACTTACTACAAGTCAAAAATGTAATAAACCTTCTATAATCTTTGCTATAAAGGCCTGTCCTTACTCGATCGTCTTTGTTATTGCATTATAAATGGTGTTTGAGCGATGGATCATTCTCAGCAGTAAAAATGCTTTTATCATGGTTGTGTCAAAGTAATGAGGATGTTAATAGAGATTTCCCAGGATGTGATATCATTCACAATACTGGGTTCACTTAGTTTTATTGTACTACTTTATAAATTAGGGAAACTAAAGTATTTATTATATTGTATTAATATATCTAGAAACAAGAAATCCGAGCTTTAATTACCAACAATCCAGCAATACAGGTAATACAATATAGAATGCTGTAATTGTTCTAGCTAACATACTGCAACACTTTACTGAGCAGTATATTATATACAAATAAATACAAATTTGCACGAAAGATTAACATTTGAAATAGGGTTGCCACCTTTGTCTGACAAAAAAACAAAAACACTCATACTGACAGTTGCTCACAAATATACAGTTGATGTAACAGAATCAGAGATGCTTTAAAAAGTAGGTTTGTTCAAAGCAATGAATATTTTGCCAACACATTCTCAACTAGTTCAAGTCAACTTTATTTATATAGCACTTAACAACATTGTCTCAAAGTAACTTTACAAAATACAGGATGAAAAGATACAGAAACCCCTCGCCTCGCTCTTAGTTCTGCCACATGACATCTTGGTTCCAATATTAGAATCACTGAATATCTTCGTACTGGCCTTGTTCCCACAGTCAGAAGACTGGTAGCTGTGACCATGTTGGTCACCGAGATAAGTAGAGGTTAGTTCGACAACAGCAATTTTGTTCTTTTCCGAGTCTTTCTTGATCATAAATATTGTCATGTGATTTGTATATGATTTAAATGTTTTTAGGTTTTAGTATGGTCATCCAATGCAGTTTTATCCTTAGATCTAATCACAATTTTAGTTGGGGTAGTCAGTTTTTTTTATCCCGTCATAATTGAAATAGGATGAATGTTTTTGACTGACTTATCAGACTCACTAGGCCCAAACTCGTCATCCTCCTCCGCCTTGCCTCCCATCTCAACCGCAGGATTGTTACAGGAACGCCACTGATTTACAACTCATAGGAACCGCCTGTACTGATTGGATAGTGAAGTCACGTGATCCCACAGCTCCAATGAGGCACATCAGCGAGGAAATTATTTTTAATAAAAAAAGGTCTAAACAGTATATTTGTGAACTTAAAACATGACATTGAGAGCTCAATAAATAAATACTACAAAGCTATAACTGAATTGATGCTTTACTGTTTCAAAATTTTGCCATCAAGCTGTAGGCCGACTCCAAGCAGCTTAAATAAACAGGTATATTTTAATTATAGTACAAATTTGGACGCTTAATCTGTTTAAAACACAAACTGGATGATATTTTGTTAATTTAAGTAAGTACAAACTGGAAAAACGAGCTTTTGTTATTATTCGTGGTGAATAATATGGGAGCGACCAGTGCGCATGCGCAGAACCACTTACACAATATGGTATTCACGAAGCTTTTTACGCCTACGCAAAATTCCGTGAATTCCGCCAATTGCGTAAATAGGTTCAGACTTTATATAGCTATAATTACACCAATATTTATATAAAACGCTGTAAAATTCTGTATTCATATAGTAACAAATCTACATAATGTTTAATCAACAATTAAAGGAAGTACATATGTAAAATATTAAGTTTTAGTGTGGATGACATATGCTTATATTGTGGCTTTAACAGTTGCACAGATAGACCAAAAAACCAAAACCACGGAGCAGTTAAATGTTTTACATCATTATTATTTCACTTCCCGACTATATTCAGGCCTAAACTTGAAATTTAATTAGATATTTAATCAAACAGAACAAATATAGAACAATTAATCTCTACTATCGACTACAGAACCATTAGTTATAGGAGTTTGTAGAAAAATGGACAATAACCAAACAAGACTGTACAATTTAAACATATGGATTTTATTTACACGTGTAAGTAGACAATTAGACGTTTTATGTAAAATAATTAGCTTGAATAAAACAAAAACACAAACAGAAGTCGCGAGATTTCACAAGGTAGCAAAACAAAGTAGCTTAGCTGCTGCAAACAGACGCTTATTTAAAAACAACGCTTCCTGGAGTCCTTTGTCTCTGTATTATTTCGCGTCTGTTTCAGCAGCTTTGAGGGATTCAAAATAATGAAAATGAACAATATAAAAGTTTTGATAATAAATGAAAATTTTGATAATAAATGGATATTTTGCCAAATGAATCGTTTATTGTCATGTCTGTGGTGTTTTGGCGCCATCATGTGGATTTCTTATGAGAAAACGTATCCGGACAATATACATTTTAGCTTAAAACTAAGGAATCATTAAATAATAAATACAATAATAATAATAAATAAATTATAATACATAATAAATGAAATACAAAAGAAATCTCGTTTTCATGTTGTGTTTTTAATTACATTAAACTTAAATTTCTACAAATGATTTTTGACTACAAATGACACTTTACTCCTCTTTCTATCCACCTATTATCTAGCTACACCAACACTGAAACCAATTTGGGGTCATATTAGCAAATCATCAAACACCTTATAGCTCTGCTATATACCCTGCAGCAGATATCAATCTGCTGCAGGGTATGCACACACATACCCTGAGTGAGTGGCAGCCCCGAATTGCATTAGCCCCAGACAGTGCTAACCCTTAAGCCAACTGAATTTATACAGCCCCTTAATTTAACCTTTCATTAGCAGATTAATTTAGCAAATGCCTTTAGCCAAAGTGACTCACAGTTATATGGAAAACAATTTTTGAGCAGTTAAGGTTTAAGGCCTTTCTCAGGGGCCCAATAATGACAACTTGGTAGTACTGAGGTCGGAACCTAATAATATTTAATTGAGTCATGTTATGTGGGCCTTTTAAATAACTAATGAACATATTTTCAATACAACATTTTGTAAGCATTGTTATTTTACAAAGAACTAAATAAGCTTACATTACAGAAACTTTACAGAAACAAAAAAATTGATTTATCGCTTTACTTGTGTACAAGTAAAAAAAAAACCAATAAGTACAAAAGCATTTACATTAACAGGAATAATTACACCGGATGAATGTTGTACAAGTCATATGAATTATAAAGATAAATAAAGTTATGAAGGAAATGTATGTATTTATGAGAAGTGACTGTGCTCAAGGCAAGAACAATATTATAAGCCTTTGTAGTCATTAAGCAATCCAACTGTGCTTACACATACAACAAGTACATATACACTGTACACAATTTAAATTGCATTGAAGAAAATGGTATGAGATTTAGAGGAGTTTTACGTGCCCTGAGTTGTTTACAAAAAGTTGCATTGCAATGATTATACTGCACAGTGTATAAAACATGTTTGGATACTTTTGGATACTTTAATCAAAGCTCAAAGTGTTTATGCAAAAATGTATGATAGTTGGTGTGGATTGATTTGTCATGACGAATAAAGACCATAAAGACATAATAACAGTTAATAAGAACAAATATAGTCAATGCACATACAGATACACAAAAGTAAATTATAGTAAAAAAAAATATATAATAAAAAGAAATCATAACTCTGCAGAATAGTTGCGCAAATAGCAGTGCAGATTTCGCTATACAGATGCGTGCGTGCGTGCGTGCGTGCGTGAGTGAGTGAGAGAGAGAAAGAGAGAGAGAGAGTCCACTGTGATTGGTCTCTCGGTGCGGCTCAGTCACGTGACTTCACCCCAACCTAAACAACACAGAGAAGCCGCGGCAGGAGCCGCGAATATATGAATATATAATATATTCAGTAAAGTAGTGTGCACTATGTGTGGGTTTCGAACTTCATACTCAAGGTAAACAACGTGCGTGTGGTTAGTGTTAGTTGCCAAGCTGGTTATGTTTTTATAATCGCTTTATATTATTGTATTATATAGTAGTGTTTTATTATTGTATTGATGAGTTGTTGCTATATTTAGATGTTTAAAGCTCAGATTTTCTGTTTTTGGACGCTCCAGGGTTTTTTCGCCACCAAGCGTCATCTTATGATACCATGTAGTTGTGTTTACTGGTTAAATAAACATGTTTATATTATAATATTGACTTAATGTGCGTGTACTTTGGTATTTAGAATAAGAGTATATGATATTCCGGTTATATTTCCTAGCACAAAGCTAAAAGAAAAGGACTTTTAGTTAATATGGAAATGGAGCCATATGCGCACTGGGCGTAGACTGCGTGAATTTCGTAACGCGGCGTTACGTATTTTGCGTATTACATTACATTACATTGCATTTAGCCGACGCTTTTATCCAAAGCGACTTACAATGAACAGACAGGGTTAAGGGT
>JAOTRQ010125001.1:0-18883 GCA_028565875.1 Hoplisoma paleatum | reverse complement strand
TAGATAGATAGATAGATAGATAGATAGATAGATAGATAGATAGATAGATAGATAGATAGATAGATAGATAGATAGTTTTTTTATTAATTTTTTTTATTTAATAAATACATATTCACATAGCCCACATATTCACCCCAAGTCAGTTAATGAACCACTCTCAATGATAACAGATATATAAAGTAAATTATTTGAAATTATAGTAAAGAATTAAAATTGTATTTAAACCATTTTCTTTTAATTTGTATCTGCATGGGGTTCCACCGGACGCTCCAGTTTCACCGCACTGTTAAAAAACATGCAAGTCAGGTGATTCAAAGAACTGTCTGTAAAATAATGACTGTGCATGATACTGAAAACTGATAAATTCTATTTAACAAGATGAATGACCGTGTCTGTCATGCATTTAATCGAAGAGCGAAACATGACATTAAAATCCTAATAAACAAGCACTATGGCAACATAACAGAGGTTCTTTCTTGTTCCGAGTTAAGTGTAGACGAGTTTTGACCACAATGATACTTCTTCAAACTATTTCCAGTTCAATTTCTTGTCACTAAAGTGGAAGCCAACATCATATTTACAGACATGTGTTAGAAACAGGATGCCCTAACAAGCTTATGGTCAGGTGTTATGGTCATATGGTTTATTCATGACCACATCAAGCAAGTCAAACATTTAAACTGGCTGTTCTTTTTATCAAGAGTGATATTTCAGTTCTTAGATTGGATCAATGTTTTTAAAAAGAATTACCTTCACTGAATTGAAGCTGAAAGGAAGAGGTTAGAGGCTGGCTCTGGCTCTCCCACACTTTCATACCTTTCATCAACCTCCACTGTTGCTGTTTGTTTTCACTGGACTATTGCTAAATTAGTAATTACAGGCGCACAAACCAATCTCAGCCTTGTGAACCCAGGGATACACCTACTGAAGCGCCACAAACAAATAGCTTGTTAAGCTCAGCGTAACAGCCAGACAAGCTAATGAGGGACACAGCAGCCGGCCCCAATTTCAAACAACGTAAAAGAAAGCAAGATTCAAGCAGTGGGTCATCCACAAACCAACACACACAAACCAACCTGATCAGCGATAGAAAAAGAAAGCATTTTTTGTGGCAATTTTAGTTCTCGTCTTGCCTAAGATTTAGTTTCAGTCTTCAGAGAAATCCATTTTTGTTTAACTGGAATAGTAGAGGATTTTCAATTCACAAAGTGTACATCTGATTATTTACAACAGGTATGGCTGAAACACGATATTCACTCAATATTGATACCATAGAGTGTCAACATACTTTTGGCTTTAAAGTGTGAACTGGCCCTTCAACAAAAAAAGACAAGAGTGTAGGTAAGTTTGTTCTGATAAAGTCTTAATCATTCACAAAAAAGCCACAGCAAGTCTACAGTATACTCATCTTTTTAGGGCTTAACTGCAGGGAAAATATCCAGATAAGTGATAATATAAAGGCAGTTTTTAACGAAAATCCCATTAAGAATTTTTAAATATTCAGTTGGACATGCAGAGACAAAATTCCTGCTTCACAAACTGAGATGCAAAGACACTTGTTTGAGCATGCACACTAATGTATGAGTGACAGACGAGTAAACATAATCTCCAGTGTACCTGTCACTTGTTCAAACAGGGCTTTAACTGCCACTTTTAGGATTATGGGAAAGCCAGAGGGAAAATAGACCAACATGCAGAGCACAAGAGCAACGTACTGAGAGCACAAGTACAGCAAGACTGAGTAGCCTCTCTATCATAACATCTATCATTACATCATTCAGTCAGCCGTGTACATCAGGGAAAGAGTGCTTTCTTGTGGTTAGGTCTGCTTAGTGTTTCAATCTAGAGCCCCACCTTGCAGTCCAGTTATTAATAATGCAATGATATAGACTTGGGAATAATAGCAATGTCCTTATAAAATGTGCAATATTTACTATGTTCTATATTACTTGTCCATTCTCTCAGAAAGATTTGTTCTCTGTGGGTGTACATGTGTGTTTTATTGTGTACTTAAATCATACAAGTACAGCACACATGCATTAATTTATTTTTTGTGTGTCACCAATTGTGTGACGGGCAGATTGTCATTCATGACTTCTGGCTTCATAATATTAATGGTATGCATTATAATAACTTTATCCTTTGGTATCTTCTTTTTTCCTTTTAAACAAGCGCTTTTATTGAATAATTGCTTTATTCTTTCAATGTGCAGAACGGAGGATAAATCAGTAGAATTGTAGCCATATAGTAAGGTCATGGGTTTGATTCTCAGATGGAAAAATCCAGGTCCAATTATTGGTGAAATTTACATGTTCTCCCTCACACAGCCCAAAACATGCAATTATTGTGATGACTGGTGAATCTGGTGTAATTAATAACTAGCATTTCTGTCATGGAACTAACCAAACATGACATTGAAATCCCAGTAAACATAAAATTATTTCTAAAAGTAGATCCTTTGTCTGCGGGAAATACATTCTTTAATCAAGCAAATGCTTTAGTCTTTATTTGCCACACTGACAGCTTCAGCCTTTAATATCCATTTCATTTGATAAAAAAACAACTTTATTCTAACTGCTTGCTAATTGCTTACACAAGTGTTTTATCTTTTGGCAACAGCTTCATTGTGTAAGAATGTGCTTTGTACAGTGGTAACTGCTTCATTCTTCAAATAAATGCATTCATCTGCTTTACCTACTGATAACTGCTTATTCCTTAAATAACTGCTTTAATCTTACTTCTACATCTGTTGGTACTTAATTGCTTTAGCAACTGTTTAATCCAGTGGTAACTGATTCATTCTTTAAATAACTGCTTTACTCTTAACAGCTTTATCAGTTGGTACCTTGCTACCATTATGCTTTAAACATGAAGCCCCTTTGTAATTGTTGTAACTCTTTATTAATAGGTAACTACTTAATTCTTTCGATTACTCAAGTAATTGATTCTTCAAAATTCTTCATTTTCTTCTAAGTGCCTTATCCGTCAGCAGCCACTTATTCATTTGGTAACTGATTCAACCCTTAATGGCTTTGTACTTCAATACTACATGCTTAATGTATTTAATTTCAGTTTCAGCATCCTTTTATTAATAACGAAATCATATTATTTATATATGTATATATACATGTAAACATACATATTTGAATCATGTTTTTCAAGTCACCTATAATCAAGCAGTTAAGAAATCAATTTCGTGTGAATCAAAATTGAAGTGTAATCTGGTTATCTCTTACAAATAGAAGCATATAAAAGCAGTCTCTCTTGCTAAAGGTTAGTAAGGCTGCTGCAGTAGTTCCCCTGATAACCACTAGAGTCAAAATTCTATTATAGGCACCTTTAACTGATTTTAATTCAATTGATTTGCAGAACTAAATTATATTCCAAAATATTCTTGGAAGGACTTTATGTGAAAGGCCCTAAATGCCTAAATGAATCAGTGATAAAACAATTTGGTAGAACTCTGCCCTCCGATGCATATTACTTAGAGTGAATCCTAAAAAGTGGTAAGTCTTTTGTGCAATCAAAGAGCATGACTGAAAGGAAGCTTTTCCAGCATCCTACTGAAAACCTTTGCAAGTGTCTTTCAAAGCTGCTAAACAGCAACTCTAGCAATTGATGTATTAATTTCTATAGTTGTTCACAAAGATAAAAAAGTGATTCTTTACTAAAAGCAGTGGTGATTATGACACAATGTTCATAGGCATAATAAACTATTAAATAAATCAGGCTCAGATGTTCATTATTACAAGATGCCAAAGCTCCTTTCAAATCACAATTCAAAATCAGAATTACAGACACCTGCATTTCTCAGCTCACAATATTTGGAACAGCTATTACAAGATATTCATGAATCATGAAGAAATGCACAAATTCAAAGCCCAGTCATCCATCAGCTACTTCCTCACATGAAACCATACACACAAACAGGATGCAATTTATGATTATTCAGGCAATCAATAATAGGCACTTGTGATAATGCACTCAAGAAGGGCTGAGAGAGAGAGGAGTGAAAGTCTGGCTCTCTGGGATTGCAGTAATGCTCCACATTGAGCCAAGAAGTGAATATTCATTACTGAGGATAATGCACTACAATTAACCAGACAGTCCAACTGCAGGTGCAGCTAGCACCTGGAGTTTTGAGTAAAGGAATGGAAGAAAAAAAAGAAAAAAGAAGAATATGAAACAAACAAAAAACATCTTCTAGCATCATCCCATGGGAGCTCCAGATGATTAAATCCTCAATCACCATGAAGTGTCACTGTCCAGCTCTCACACTCCACTCAATTCTCTCCCACTTCTTAGCTGAGACACTACAGGCTTGAAATCTAGCTATAAAATCTGTTATGTCTATCAAAAACAAAATCCACATTGGCTACAAGAAAATAACACTGATTCTGAGTAATCACAGCTTAAATATACTTAAATATTTAGATCATATTTGGAGTGATGCACAGCATAAACAGCTGTTGTATTCAAATGTTACACCTGTACCCAGTTGGTGAGATCAGAGTGAGATATTCCACTAGCACTACTACCTAGAATAACTGGCAGTACCCAACTGGCTACCATGCCTGACTGGACTAAGTGGGTGGTGTCTTCAAGTGCTGTGAAAGGATGCTGGTTAGTAAACAGAGGCAACAGTGCTGAACATGAAGGTAAAAAGAAGGTCCACAAGGACTGCACACACATCAGAGAGAGGTGAGCAAAAATATACACACTCTAATCACAGTTAAGATCTCCAGCAGTGGATCACAAATTTATAACACTTAATCAGGACAGAACAAAAATACATAAATGCATACATATAAATATAACACAGTATATATAAATAGAAGTAGAATTCTATCTGTGCATGTGCAAAAGCCCTTGTATACTCACCCTAAACTAGGCTAAGTCTAAACACAACCCCAATTTAATTGAAGTACTGTAAAACATTATATAAAAAAATAAGATGATTAGCACATTCTTTTCAACCTGTATTCAACTGAATATATTGGAAATGTGTTTAATATGTTCTACATTCAAATGCATAAATGTTACTGCTTACATTTTATGTTTGTTTGTTTTTTGTTTTGTTTTTTGTTTTTCAAATATTCACTCATTTTGAAATGTATGCCTGCAATACATTACAGAAAGGTTGGGGCAGGGGCAACAAAAGTTGAGGAATGCTCAAAAGGACCTGTTTGGAACGTTCCACAGATGAACAGGTTAATTAGAAAAAGGTAAATGTCATGATCGGGTATCAAGGAAGCATCACCAAAAGGTTAATTTGTTCACAAGTAAGGATAAAGCAAGGTGAATGAGCAAATAGTCCAACATTTTTTTTCTCAAAGTGCAGTTGCAAGAAATTTGGGGATTTTGTCATGTACTGTCCATAATATAATCAAAGAAAGAAAACTGAGAAAAATGAACAATGAGTGCCTTGCCCAAGCTCACCAAAGATGACCCATGTCTATGTGAAAAATTGTGGTCTGACGAGTCAACCTTTCCAATAGTTTTTGAGAATCGTGGACGTTAAGTTCTCAGAGCCACAAGCACAGGGACTGTCTGCATTGTTATCAGTTCAACAGCTGCATATCTGATGGTATGGGCATGTTAGTGCCCAGTAGTATGGGTACCTTGCATATTTGTGAAAGCACCATTAATACTGAACGAAACATACTGGTGATGTATTTTCGGGGATTTCTTTGCTTTTTTTCTGCAAGACAAAGCCAAGCCACCTTCTGCATGAATTTAGGGTAAAAGTGTGGTAGTAGTAAACTGGACTGCCTGCAGTCCACACCTGTCTCACACTGAAAATATGTGGTGTATTATGTGTGTCATATGACATCAAGGATCCTAGACTGATGAGCAACTGAGGTTGTACATCATGAGAATGGGAAAGAATTTCACCTGAGGCTTCCTGTGCATAGTTTGTATGTTGCTTTAGTTTCCTCCAACAGTCAAAAAACATGCTGATGAGGCAAATTGAAGATACAAAATGGCCCATAATTGTGTTTGATGTGATTTGTGTAACAAATGATATGACTTGTGCAAGTAATGGCCTTTTCCTGTCATGGGTGTTACCTAGAAGTGTAAAACTTGACGATACTAAATAAATAAACATAAACAACAACATCATTGGAATTGGGTTATAGAATTATAAATAAGATGTAGGGCACTAGATAGTGTGTATAAAAAGGTATGTAATAAAATGTAATTTGATCTAGATACAGGTTATAATGTATTGTGTGACACCATGTAGCTGAAATCCAAATACAGTTCTGCACCTCACTGGTAGTGTCTGTAGTAGAGGGGTCAGAAAATGGATTCCTATGTATGTTAGTGTGTAATGCCTTCTTTGTGACCGAGGTGCAGCTGAACATTAGGAAGACTCATGCTGAGAGAGGCAAAACCCTCCATTCAAAGGTCTGTGTATGGCGTTACTGTTGGCTAGAAAAAAGTGAAAGAAGTCGCCGACTCATGATCTATGCATGTCAGAGGGGGAACGTAACAGAACTCAGACCTCCTGCAATGTCTGTTGGGTGGTATAGCCAGCAGGAGATTGCAAACCCCAGTAAGCTTTACAGAGCCCAGACATCATTTTAACCACACATCAATGAGATGAACTGGAACATCAACTGCTAGACAGGCCTCTTTATTCAGCGACACAGAAACAGTCGCTAATAATTTTGGAAAGGTTTTCCATATGAGTGAAAGGGATGGAACAATTTTGTATTCTTATCCAAGCTATGTGGAACAAGCTCATGGTTAGGTGTTAACACATTTATAGCCATAATGAAACATATTAGCTGCCACTTTTCTACTGTAGCACAGGCAATCATTTAAGAAAGCAAGCTACTGACTGATGTCAACTAATGGATTCTTAAGATCAGATTATGAAAGTGAATGCAACCTTAATAAAAGGATTGATAATCAAATTTAGATTTTGCAGTTATTGGTTGATTCAGTGCATGTTACTCTGGGGTACATAACTAAATAATATAAATAATGGATTTCGTGACTGCACAATAGCAGCTGTCTCTGGCACTTTCTTCGTTGGCATAAAATACCTATGAGGCTCGTGCTTCTGTTTCATGAAAACTCAGATAAACAGTAAATACAGTCAAACAAGAATCAGTCATCACCAATTCTCCACATAGGAGGGTGGGGTGATGGGGGGACACCCGCATTCAGAAATGTTAAAAGCACTGCATATGGTTAAAAGATTGTTACAGGAAGCCACATGGAAAAGATTGTGGACAGACATTTCATGCCGTTTATCCTAGCAGAGTGATCCAAACATCTAACCTGTTGGCCTTTATGTCTCCCAATAGCTAAACATTGGCCAAAAAAAGCAAAAAGTTAACAGCCGACTTGGGTCAAAATGATGGAGATACCATTCCCTAACAGTTCCACATTAAGTCAATGACTACATTATAAATGCTGACAAGTAAATGAACACTACAACGATTTTGGCCAGTGGGACATCGCTGGCTCAGTTTCAGTAATGAGAACAAAAAGCTATAAATGTAAGAACGGTGATGCTTTAGAATTCAGACATATCCCAGTTCAGATTAATTAAGATTCATGTATATTCAATACAAAATTGCACAAAATTTTTAATATTTCTCAAGTATTGTACTGGGGCTGAACTAAATGTGCAGTTACATTCACATTTTCAGCAGAGCCATTTCCAGATACCACTGGAAACTGTTTACCACTCCACAGAGCATTGCTTGAACCACAAACCATAGTGAAAATTAACTCCCACTTTTACACCACATATGATGTTTATGTAATTTCCCTCAAGTTTACGAATTCTTAGAGTTTTGGTTGATCACCCTGCCACGTGGATTCAATAATCCAAAAGGTTTTTTACAGATGTTTTGTGGAATTATCCATCCATGAACTCAAAACCTCCAGACAATAGACTAATTTTGTTGTTCTTTTTATTTAATCCTCTAAAGTTACACAGAAACTACCATGTAAACATCAGGAATGCTACACAAAGGCATATTTGCATGCCACATTTAGAACTATATGTATATGATTACATGTCCAAAAACCTAATTGGTATCCCACTCTGTAACATCAACAATGGAGACTATTTCATAAACATTTATTAGGTTTAAACCTTTATTATTTGCATTTGAAACAATTGTTTGACAATTTATAATTATGTCATTGGGTTGTTAGCATGTCATAGAAATCAGAGATACAGTCAAAACATAGTCATAGTATTTGTCATTTGTTTCATGACAATGACATTAAACAATAAATCAACATGTAATATAAATATTAGTATTTTAAAATCATGAATCTTATCATGAATCTTTAAATGTGTTTGTGTAAAACAAATGCAAATATTCAAGATAAATAACATAAATTTTTAGTAATAATAGTAAAGTAATTTATTTATTGTTCTCAAGTAACTAAAGAGATTCTGTCAGCTGATCTAAAATACAATGTTTTTATTAATTATTTATAAAAACAACATGGTTATAAATTATAAATAAGAATTTCGGGCATGCACCAAGTCACAACTTACTGTATTTATGTTATATGTTCAAAGTGCAAATTCCAAATCTACAGGCTGCTCTTTATGTAATGTTACTCACTTTTGAGAAAACTTGGTGTATTTTTGGCTGTCTAACACTCAGCAAAACCCTCAGTAGAATTCAAGCCTTATCAGCACAAATTCCGACAAAAACTTGATAAACTACACACATCATATATCAAAAACAATGTTGCTAAATATTTAAATATCTAGTCAATAGTAACATATTTAGTTCAGAACAATGGCAAACACAAATCCACCTTTTAGAGCCTGAAGTTCAGTTGATTCTGCAAACTGCACCAACACATTTTATTCTATTTACTTTTCGGCATGTCGTAATATGATGCCTCTGATTTCTTGCTCAATCAGTTTGTGCGTCAATCGCGCAACAACCCATTTTAGCAGTTTTTGTTTTTTCACACAATGCTAACGCTGCTGCCTTTTGCTATTCAGTGGGAATAACCACTGTGACTCAACTGGTGCTCACAACACGGTTATACTTTACAGTGGTGGCACCAGAGCTAAGTGGGTAACACTGTTACTTCACACCAAGGGTATGTTATCCAAGTGGGGCGGTTTGGTGTTCCTTTCATTGTAAAGTATGAATGTTCTCCCTGAGTCTGTGTGGGTTTACTCTGGGTTTGATATATACTTGTTGTTGTTTATGTTTATTGACTTAATATCATTTTTACACTTCTAGGTAAAACCCATGACTGGAAATGTTAATGTGTAAAACATCATCTTATAATTTTAATAAACAAACATAACAGGTTCATAGTAGATTATTCATTTTGATATGTCATATTTGGCTTTGTGCACTTTGTCGCACATGCAACCTGATCTATCATTCAAAAGAAGTCTTCATTAGGTTCCAATTAACCACGGTGGGTTTGTGCAGGAATTTTCACAGTACATTGGTACTCCTGTAGTAGCTATTACATTGTATGGTTTAAGTATACTCAAGTATACCGCCCTCACCACCGACCATGACTGCATAAGCGATTAATAAAGTGAGCTTGTGAGTCATTTACTGGTCTCTCCTACAGGACATTGCTGGCTTTAGAAATGTAAAGTTCAACAGATGGCCTGCAATCACTTATGGTAAAAGATACATTTTGTTTCTGTGTAGTAGGAATTATAAAGTTTATAAAATACTTAATCACTATAGTTGGTGCTTGGAAATAATAATGGAACATAAAGAGAGAACATAAAATCTCTTTATATTCAGTAAAAAATTATGTTGATCCCAATGAAAGAAAAAAAAGGAATACTACACTGTTAAATTGAAACTTCTCAATTGAGAATAAAAGTAAAAACTACAATAAAGGGATTCAAAAAGTGCAAACAGCAGCAGAGAACAATTTACTGATTCTCTGATGTTCTTTCAGAAAGTTAATACATCAAGCTTAGATGCATTGCTGCAGCTGAAGATCATGTCGAGCTGAGACTTGTTTAGACCTCTCAGTCTTGATTAAGTCCATATTTTAATACCAGGTTAGAGTCACTAACTATGCATTGATAATAGATGGATAGACTTTTCCTTTTAACCAGACTAAAGCAGGTATAATCCCAGAAATGTAAACTTAAAGCCTTCGCAACGAGTTTCTTCTTTGCCTGTTTTCGGGCATCTCGTCTCTGACAAAAAGAAAGACAATGTACACTAGAGAAACCTGAGATGAGCTTGTCACACAGTCCGTTTACAACTTGAGTACTGCAAACCTAAAGGCTGGATTGTTTTATTGTTTTATCTGTTTGAGATTGCTGTAAAAGCTGAGTGCTTTTTTAAACGCAGTACAAACTAAACTAATGTATTTGATCCAACAACAGCATTCCAATATTCAAGTACTTCAATAGGGCATTTCTTCAGACATTGAAAAGATCTAATGTAGAATACTGCCAAGGCTTAAAGCACAACAAAGAAAACCAGCAAATGGCTTTTATAAATGGCATTATATATTACTATTTATTATAAATAATAATTAATTATTAATTAAAAAATATTTACAATTTACCAAGTTAATTGATATCAGCTGAAGGTAAGAAGATTTTTTCATATAATGTGGCTTAAAATAATCAAATCATGTGATTCAAATGATTCTTATATCCCAGTCAAGTGTTGGTTTGAAAGATTACTTCATTATTTGTCCTGACTCTGGTTTTTGAGCTTTCTTAAATAATGAAAAACAGTATTATTGTTTAAGCATTGTCAAGTATGTTAGAAAAGTTTTGGGGGAAAAGAACTGTTCTGGTGTGACTGTGTCGAATTGTGTCTTTTGTGTCCAAAAGTCTATAAAGACATGTGTGTATATATTTGGCAATCAGGAACATAGTTGGACCATGCATAGTTCTGGTATCAGACCTTATCCAGCTTAAGTGCTAGAATCTGAAATGAAAATTAGAACACTACCTAAAAAGCCATTTGGACTTAAGTGTAGAAAAACACCATTTTAGAATTTAATGCCTAAAGTGTCTCATAGTCGGGTGTTTATGTAGCCTTTTGGACTCTAAATGGGGAAAAACAGCTATAATACATTTTCCTTGTGGTTTCTTATTGTTATTTTATAAAATTCTTTTTGAGTTCTTTTGAGAGTATGATATTTATTTAGTAATTATATTTCCTGCCAGAAATAATCTGACTAAGTAATTTCCCCTATAAATCATTCTTGTGTGGCACAGGGTAAGGGTTACGCCGTAAAACAACCTTTACAATGCCAAGAAAAGGCACTATAGTGTAATGTGACTAAATTGCTAAAGCCCAAAAAGGTCTACGGGGACAGCGTTTTGCAGTAAAAAAAGGCACACATCCAAACAAAAGTGTGGACTGTTTGTCATTGAAATCAGTCAGCCAGGCATTTGTAATTTGCTCATTGTCTATGCCAAAGTGAGATACATTTTGTACAGTTTGTTGTCATCTCCTCGCCTTGAACTGACACGTACATCTACACCTTCAACTTCATCTCAAGAGCGCTCATTCTCAGCATTCACAAGAGTTTGTCATTCACATGTACATTTTTGGTTCTATAGATATTAGCAATAGTGTAAGCTCAATAGGAAAAGTTTGTGGAATATCAATCAAAAAGATGAGAGCTGTAATCTCAGCTCTGCCATGTTGCCAGTGTTGGGCTCAGGAGCAAGGCCCTTAACCCTCTCCATTCCAGGGGTGCCAAACAATTGCTGACCATTTGCTATAGTCCACAACCATACTCCCTCACCAATAATCACCTTTTTATTTATTCCATCTATATTTAACATTTTACTGTTTTGAAATAAAACACATTACGTCTTTACCTATTTATTACCTATATTTATTCTATGTAGGCAACCAGGTGGCTAAACCAAATAAAAGCACATTTACGCACACGGCAACAACAGAAGAATGTTGCCCAAAAATGTCAGGTCGAATTACTATCAGTCTGTTAGTCAACTGTGGGCATGAAGAGAGCTCCAAGGTCTATAAACAGCCAAAACAAAAATCACAAATGTCGGAAATGTTTACTGAAAATTCATTACCAACTGTGTGTTTATGCTTTTGAGTTCCAAAGCTTGTATCTCTACCAAAACTTTATTTATAAATTCATATATTGCTTTTCAACTATCATGTAATGGAATGTATATGTTAATATAAATTTTGGACAAGTTGTGAAACAAATCTGATGTAGTTGATTACTATTAAGCTGATGGACTAGATATCAGTTCCACAAACTGTTATGAATCGCTGAACAATCAATACATATTAAAAGAGTTTTTACAGTTGAGATTTGCAAAAATTTTATCCCCCTTCCTATTCAAATGCCAATGTTGCATGGAATAGCAGAGGTACCAAGTCAGCAGTGAAGAGGAAATATGTGGAGCCTTAGAGAAGGATAAATCAATGCCAAAGCAGAGGTGCCTCACTCCTTCTATTCTTCACCTCAATGCCAGCACCACCATCATTCTCTCTTCTTTGAAAGAAAACTGCATGTATCCCGTCATCCATCCATCTCTAAGCGATGATAGTAGAAAGGGGGAGGGTAGAGAAGACAGCAGTTGCTCTAATGGAAATGGTTCTTTTTCTACCAAGGCTAAGACATGTAAAATACTGCAAGGAACTAAGCAAAAACAGCAGGATGACAGAAAAGAATGATCTTTCCAGACGAGCTAACCAACAACCAACAACACACACACACACAAGACAAAGACTTTTCAGTAGAATAAGGAAAATCATTTTACATATTTTATCCCAGAAAGACTGTAATTCACATTCTATACAGGTAGTCGGAAATGTCATCTTCACATTATAAGCCTGACCTTCTATTTAAATAGGGGGTTAGCAGTAGGTTTTGTTTCCCGGTAGTAGATCACACTAATGACAGACAATTTGATCTTATCCTGCAGTGATATCATGATCAGGCCTCAAGGACTAGAAAATTATTTTCTATCTCTGAGTCGTGCATAAAGCTCAGCTCCTGGTGACTGGTCTGAACAACTCTATGTATCAAATGGTACACAAACCACTGGTAATCATATGGTTGGACTGAAATATGATTTGACCTGTACAAGTTCTGAAATTGAGGTTAGCAACAGTTTTTGTGGACCTGTCTTTAGTTTCACCATCCAAAAAATAATAAAGCCAGTAAATGATACGCCAAAATGTTATGCAAACTGGAACCTCACCAGAAAAAGTTCAGTACCATTAAAATCATAATTTTTAACTATTTAAAAAAAATTACTGTTTTTGGCACCAAAGTGTTAACTCTAACAGGTAGCATTGCTACCAAGAAAAAAGTGACCTTGTACAAAGGACAGTTATACATTGTATAAAGCCGCACACATTTAAGTCAACTGATCCAATTTTTGCATGTTTTTAGTCCATGATTTTCATTAAATTAAAAGCAGTGCATTCACTTGAAAGCAGCTGGATAATACTTCACACTGTCAGCAAGTATGACATCTGCATAGAGGCTACAAATACAAAAAAAGATTTAGTAAAAAAAGATTAGTAAAAAAAACAGAGTTGGGCTTATTTGTGCTGGTCTTTCTTGTATAGCAATGAAGCTTTAAAAAGATTCATTATTTTCATACTTTGGTAAGAATACATGAGAGTATTTAAGCCATATATGTGTGTTGGTTCTTACATCATAATATAATACTTCACGCAACATATTGGAACGTATGGAACTTTCTACAACACAAACATATTAATACAACAAAAATATTAAATATATATTAATATTACTATTAAAGATATATTAATTACTGATATATTTGCTACTGAAAAAAAGAAATGTTTAACTATAATTCCAGTCCCAGCTATGGCATGCATGGTAACCTGAACATCTTTTAAATGATGAGACAATGAGCTTTAACTTGTACAGGTCAAGAAGACCTTCTTAGTCAAATCGCCCAGTATCAGATGACAGATATTACTGTTCACTCTGCATCTAAGAGGAACATGGTGGAACGTTCAATCATCCCGACCATTAATATATGGCAAGAATCTGCGGCTCTCAAACAGGCTGACAGTTGCTGATAGAGGAAGATGACTATAAACATGGCTTTGTGTTGATAGAGCCGTTCTCCTTCTCACTGTCAAGCCGTTACTGGCGTTATCCTTTAAAAAGAAAGCCAACAATGACGTATGCAACATTGGATACTCAACATCAGAAGGTTTTCTGGGCATGGTGTCAAAAAATTGCCACATTTGAAGCACTCAATCACCTCTAAGGTGTTAAGAAAAACACCTCTACCCAGCTAGAAGAGCTCAGATTTCAACCTCTTAGTCATTTCAAAGTGGTGAGCATAACTCACACATGAGTAAGCAAAGGACGAAGGCAAATTGGTAATCACCCCTTTCTTTTTCTGGGTTAGAAGCATTGGTTATTGTATGGAAGGCTAAGCTTTGACTTGCACCTAGCTGTTAATGTAAAAATGCTAATTACATGCTTTGTATTCAAGAATTAACAGGATCATGTTCCTTTTCTGAGTCTGAACACAGAGGGTGTAACCAAGGCATTTAGTAGTAAAATGGTTCCAAATAAATGTAATGATAATATAAAACTAAATAAATAATATGCTATAAAAGTTGCTTGTTGGAAACATTTATTTAAAAGAAATAATCTTCTTGTGCGATTTTGATAAACCATAACATAGGGAGCAGCGATATTAATATATAATAATTATTAATTAATTAATAATTAATAATATTATTATATTAAATGATTATTAATAAGATTTCAATCACAATTTAAATAACTATATCAAACATTTTTTAAACACTGAGTGTGGCTGATGATGGTGGTCATAAAGACAAGTCACTCATAATAATTTGATACATATCAAATTATTATGATAAAATGACAAACTTTTTTTGTCTATAGGTATGTGATGGGTAGTTATTGTTATGTTTTTATCTTATTGTTAATGTTATTTTATTCTACTTTATTTTTTGTAATGTCAGTTATTGTGCACTTTGAGCTGTTGCAAACAAAAACAAATTCCTTGACTGTTTCTTCCTCCTAGTTGCTGGACAGTCTAAAAGAATCAAAACTGGGTATTGGGTTGTTTGAAAAAACTTATTTTACCTAAGACTATACTAGGCTGGCACATGTATATCACATGGAAGAGGTGCATCAGGATGTTTCCCGTTGAGCACATGCGTCAATCGCTCAGGGTTGTCCTGACAGTTCAGTAGCCGGGTGGTCCTGATATTCTAACCCATCTATGTAGTCCATTATTTATTTTACTAACCACACTAACCAATCTCTAACCATTATTCTGGCCTGCAATGGAACTTGAGGCAGAAAAAAACACTACGAGTTAGAAAGGATGTTTGTCCACTGGCACGCCAGCGAGTCACAGCAACACAAATACTTATGTACTTATATCTACATTAAATGTAAAGTAATTCCACTTTCTGCACGTTTTCATTGTCTGCTTCCCTTATTATTGGGTATTAAAAAAAAGTGTGATGTAAATCGGTTATTATAAAAAAAGGTTATTAAAATGACTTTTATTAAAATGACCACACCTAAGTATTGCAAAAATGATGAAGACAAAATAAAGGAAATGTTTAAAAAGTAGATGAATTGATTTGTACAAATAATTATTACTACATGAGACAAACTATGAGAGCTACACCCTTACCAGCATAAATGTAGTAATATGTTTATCTGGTAAAACAAGCACAAATTTAGCAGACACGTTGGCAACACCTAAATCAACTGCAGGAGTAAACCAGAACTTAAAAGTGGATAACAAATGGACAAGCTCTTGCTGGAACTCACAGGTTTAATCACATGAATGAACAATGGGTTTGCCTCACTGGGTTCGGGCAGCCCAGATGTGTTTATGTAAAATAATATGGTCTTAAGTGTTTGTGTGCATGTGTGAGTCTGTGTTTGTATGTGTCCCTTTAATGATGAAAGCTGTTACAAGCAGCTGTGAATAACAGTTCCAGTCAAATTTATTTACTGCACTTAGACAACCCTAAAGTGGGGGGCGGGGGTAATTTGACTAAATTGAATTCATTTGTGATTGGGATGATGGTCCATTTTAGTCATGATGCCAAACGGATTTACATTTTTGTTTAATTACTAGCTGACACGTAAAATGAAATGTCTGCAGTCAGATCAAGTAACATCTATTCTTTAACTAAATCTGTTGGTCATGTTTCATATTTAACATACTACTACAATTTGCAAAACAAAGCCAGATGAGAGTGGCTAAGCATATCCTTGAGAACTAATAACACTCCTTTATCTATCTAGCTATCTATTACTTGTGTGTGTGTTTATATTGGCGACAATCTGATAGCATTATTCATTGCTTCCTCTCAGTTAAGGCAAAGCAGAGGTCTTTTAACAATAACTAATAATGATCTTTTTTTACAGTAAATAATGTTAAATTTTCAACAAAACAATAATGTTATATGTTTGATTTTAAAAACATAGACTTTAGCTCTTTTAAAATGTAAACAAATGAAAATATATACTAGTCACTCAGGCAGAAAGGCCACAATATCTTTAGGTTATGAGGTTACGGTGAGCGAACTAATTACATATTTCGGATTGAAACACTAAACCAATTATAGGGTGGGGCGCGAGGTGCTTCGGTGAGCTACGCTGAAGCGGAATGGCAAGACTGTAGAATCCATTGTGTACTGATGGCATCTTTTTATCTCTCTCTTGACGCTGATGGAGCTAAAAGACAGAGGGAGGGGGTATTTTTTTCTCTAATCTCATCAGAAAGCATTGTTTTCAGAGCTCATTAAGCTTCAGGAGGTCCAGAGGTCTGCTTGCAGTTGACAAGTCAGCTCTGTGCTTAACCCCCTATACATCCCATCAACCCCCCACCTTTTAACCTTGTTAAACACAAGAGAAGACTTAGAAAAACAAGCAGGCAAGACAAAAGAAAAAAAAGAAAAACAGCAGCGAAGGTTCTGTCCAAATACACAAAGCTCAGGGACCTGGTATAAGGTTTTATGCCTGAAACAGCAGGAAGTAACTTTCCTTTAGGTTCATTGGGGTCTTCTATCTTTCTTATCTTGTCTCTGGGGAGAAACTGAGTAAAGCTTTCACATATGGCATCTGCACTAGAAGAAAAGGAAGAATGAAAAGAGTTGTGTTGTGTAGGGTTGGGACATCCTGTTTCAAACAATGGAACAATCTGAACAGCCATACTGTAACAATATGCTAATACTAACATGCTCAATACAGAGAAACACTAAAAACATGCTGGACTGCCTATTCCATGTATAATGACGTTATTATCTCCTTCTCTCTCCAAAAAGGATAAACCACAAAAGGAAAAACAGCATTTGTGATGTCAAGCAAGGATGATGGCAAAAAGGCCTAGTCTGCAGTCGATGTTCCATTTATCCCAACTGTTTTAATCTGGTTAAGCTTAGGGTTTTGAACAGAGCACTTTTAAACGCAAATCCTTTTCAACAAACTTGTCAAACCATGTCTTTACAAACCTTAAGTTGTATACGGATAACACAGACATTCTAAAGCTAGAAAGGGAAGTCGCCAAACAGCTAGGAGATTGTTTGGCTAAAAATTCTTGAATTCATTCTTTAAGATAAGATAGTCTTTATTGTCTTTATTGCAGTTAAACCATAAAAAATCATTTAGTAACTTTCAGTGAGACCAGCAACAACAGTAGAACAAGATAACATAAGATAAGTGTTAAAATACATAAAAGATATTAAATAACAAAATATTACCTAGATCAGTACAGCTCAACAACTGCAAACAACCCCCAAAACCAATTCTCCAAAACTTGAATATTTTTGAGTGTCCACATACTTCTCAATCAAAAAGAATCCATAATACTCATACTGTCAAAATGTTCTTTAGTTTATTTCCCCGGGGTAATAATATGGAGGTGTGTTCTTCTGGCAAATGTGAATCAAGTGCAAATAAACACTTTTAGGATGATAGGAACGTGCTGAAGTCATCTGGCTCTTAAAGGGAATGGCAAATGATGAACCGATTGCTTCACCCAAAACTCATTCATGAATAATAAATGGTATATGGTATAACTTGGTATATGCCTTTTGCGCATTCCGAATCATGCAAGAAGTATAATAAAAATAGCAAACATACTATGTGGTGTGTTGTTAATGACTTTCATTTAGATTGCTAAAATACTGTAGTAGTATAATTCCTTTCTTTGTCGGTACGTCTTTCCACACAAACTGCTTTTCAATAATAGCAGTGTTTGTTTTTCTACCGTCAATTGCAGATTGGTTTCTATCTTTTCAGATACTAACATTTGTTTGAACGTTTTTGTTTAAACAACTACTGTATTGATAACAAAAACTGAAGTTTATTACAAAACAATTCTAAACCAGCTAGCTAACCTTGCAATTATAAAGTAAGGTAATTTATAATGTAGGTAAATCCCATAAACTTACTGGTCGACATAAACTAGCACAATCTACATCTTCATTGATTGATATTGATTTTTTTCTTTTTTGTACCACCTTTATTCTTCAGCCTTGTTTGCACCATTGATTCCCATTATAACAATTAATTTGAGATTCTTCTCTACTTGACATTAAACAAGGCCTGAGCAGGTTTGAACATAATAGATGAAAACCAAGCAAAATTACAATGTTTGATTTTATAAAATCAAAAAAATACTTGTAAAACATTGTATTCCAAGAAAACCCCATGCTTCTAAAAACAGTCTAGAACCAGTTGACATATTAAAAAATTCTAAAATAAGTAGGGCTGACCGCGATTAATCGATTAAAAATTACTAGTCGGACAAATTCCATTGTTCGATTAGTCGCAGGAAAGAAAAACGCTGTGTTTCGTCAAAGGACTTCTGGGACTTTTAATTTGAACGGCGTCACAA